>CM039507.1:25314760-25469760 GCA_022432975.1 Begonia masoniana
AGATCGTATAGAGCAGGTGTACGATTCGGTTTTCTCCGAAAAACTAAACGGAAATATTAAGCTGAACTTTGTTATGTTTCAGGCCATTTTCGTATGCAGTGATTGTTAGTATAGTCATGCTTTCATGGCCGTTGTTTGTTTGTGGCCTCTTTTGTAACTCATTCTTGCAAATCACACATCTTGCAATTAAAACAAAATTGATTGGTACCAATTGTTACTTGATAGATGAGAATCTTCCATAATCTTACGAAAACCAGGTCCCAACAGCAAAAAAACAAACATAAAAACATAAGAGAATACTAGGTTACAACACATCTTATACCCTAGCCCGGTTTCAGCAAAATGTCAAGACACAGTTCCCACAAAGCCAAAAACAATGCGCAAGTACAGAAATTCCCATCCCTGGCAATGTCATACTATAGGAACGAGTAAAACAGCGATAACTTAACCTTTTCCTGCTCAAATACTTCATATCATAGCAACTACTAGTCATAATCATCAGACAAACATTTCAACAATTTTCCTAGTATCTTTGTGGTGTAGGGCCCTAGTGGCCGGAAATCTTAATACATCCACTTACCTGGTCTCCTTAGCAATCTGAACCTTTTCTCTTCAACTTCTTCACCTAAAACATGTGCATTACAGTAGTTAAATCAAAATCCTAAAACTCTACTCATAAATCATCCTAGGATCTATTAGTTAAAGTCATTCCCGAGTTTCCTTAGTCTAATACTCAGTGTAGTCTGAAATCCCAATAACAAGACCGACAGATTCGACTATTGATTAATATAAAATTTCCAGAATCGATTCGAGAAATAACACTACAACTCCCAGATTTTAGATATCCTTATTATTAGTCGGCCATTGGAAAAGTCCAAAACTACAATGCCAAGCAGAAGGCAGGGCTAATCAACTAACAGATAACTACATTGACAAACTCATACCTCGGGCGTAGAGTATCCAGGAAATGGCGGGGAAAACCGGTTGTCGAAGGGAGATTGCTGGCAGGCAGGGTGCGAGCTCGGGGAAGGAGAAATCGCCGAGAGTAGAAGATGTCGGCTACAGTGGCTTGAGTGAAATTTAAAACTTTTCTTTTTCTTTATATACCGATCTCAACTTCCAATATTATAATATTGCCACTCAACCTAGTTTAAAACCCACATGTAAATAATTAAACTTGTCATAAAATTCTAAACTGCGAAGATTAAATATTCATGACCGTTAATATAGTTAGGAAAATTACCTAGTCGTATCTCGGGTGTTACACTAGGTATGATTCTATAGTTTTAGAGCGTTAAATCTCGAGTTTCGTAGAGTTATACGTTTAGGTTTACGATTAGGGTTTTGATAAAAAACACAATTTAGAGTTCGAAATCAATGTGTTTTCCTTAATTAAGAATATGTTGAACGTATTGGATGTCATGGGACGAAGTTAATTGATTTTAGGACGAGAGTTAAAATTTGAGAATTTAGGGGAAAAGCTCGTAACTGGAATTTTGTGGTGCTGAGCGTAGATTGCTCAATGAAATAGTTCGATGAATCGAATTAGAGCTTTAGGTAGTTTCTTTAGTTAAGGTTTGTTAATTTGGATGTTTAGAAGCTTAAATTAGTTTTAACGTCAATATTGTGTTTTGCCTCAGACAAACAACGCTCGTAGACGGACCTGGGGCTGCTTTGGACACGAGGTAAGTTCTCGTGATCTTCTCTAGCCGCTTGGCCTACACCGTACGTCGAAGTCATCTCGAGGAGTTTTGGAGATACATATGTTTATTTACTTCAGTTGGGTAGACAGGTTTAGTTGTTTTATAGTTTATAGGTTATGTATTTATAGTCTTGATGGTACACATGTTTGTTGTTTACTTTATGCTCTTGACTGCTCATGCATTTCATCTGTTAAAGCATATGAACCAACGAATGAAATGAATCTACGTAATCTGTTATCTGGTCACGGCGAGGTGGTTTAGCCTCGGTGACATTCTGTCTGCGACCTAATTAAAAAGTAAAATGAACCAACGAACAAAATGAATCTACGTAATCTGTTATCTGGTCACGGCGAGGTGGTTTAGACCTCGTGACATTCTGTCTGTGACCTAATTAAAAAGTAAAATGAACCAACAGAATCTATGTAATATGTTATCTGGTCACGGCGAGGTGGGTTTAGACCTTGGTGACAATCTATCTGCGACGTAATGAATCTGAATCTGAATCTGAATCTGTTATCTGCATGTTTTCTGAATGACATACGCATCTGCACGCATCTGCATTTACTAGAGCTTACTGAGATTTTTATCTCATAGATGTCTGTATGGTGTAGGTGATTACGAGGAGACAGGTGAGGACGAGATCCCTCCACCTAAGGAGTGACGCAGTTGACGGAGGATGACTGCGGTGGTGTCCTAGCGCAGTCGACGCTTACCTGACCCGTGGGGACAGTATGTATAGATTTTGGGGTTTTAGGATGGTTACGGTTATGCTCAGTTTTTAGAGCTATCCACGCAGTTGGATTTCGCAAAGTCCGCTGCAAGTTGATCAGAGTTTAGGAAACGAATTGATTGAGTTTAAGGTATAAGATGATTTTGGTTATTGATGAGAAATTGGTGTAAAATAGGTGAGGTTGCTCTCTGGAATCGAAGTGTTTTGCTCTCTGGAATCGGGTTCCAGAGAGCAGATTGGTTAAGGAAGATGAAATTCCAGGGAGGGAGGATATATCAGTCGCTAGCAGCGACTGATTGCTGCAATATGCAGCGATCGTGCGCTGCATTATGCAGCCACTGATCGCTGCATTATGCAGCGATCAGTCGCTGAAATTTTCCCTCGGCAGAAAGATAGAACTGCCCTCCCTTCTGTTTTAATTGAAATTAGTTTTAATTGTTTTAAATGGTTTTATATTAATTATATTAAGTTTGATTTAATAGTTTACAAATAACGCTAACGATTTCAATTCCGATTTCGATTCTGATTCCGATTTCGGTTTAGGTTTCCGCTTAGAGTTTAGTTAAATTATAGAGATAAAGTATAGAGATAAAAAAAATAAAAATAAAAATATGTACGGGAAAATGGGTACAGTATCTGGGGTGTTACAATTATGGTATCAGAGCCCCCGGGTTTTAAAATCGATTCTGTAGACTGCTCGAATGCACAGCCACTACGCGGACATTCTTCATCAACTGTAAGTACGTTTTTAGCTTTATTTGATTTCTAGTTTCTTAGAGTATTTGTTTTAACTTTTATATAGGAGTATATAAAAATGGTGCGTCGAGGAAACGATCGAGATGACCGAGACGATACGATAGATACCCTCAAGAACTTCATTGTTCAACAGTCTCAACATATGGAGCGACAGGCTCAACAGATGGAGAGACAGTCTCAACAGTTGGGCACCCTTATTGACCGAGAGGGCGTTAGAACTCGGGAGACAGCCATTTTGGGTAACCGTGGGATGGAGAGATTTCAGAAGCTCCAGCCTCCTATATTTAACGGACAGTCTACGGATCCCTCTTAAGCTGAGGAGTGGTTTCGCACCATGGAGGACATGCTGGCATATGCGAGCATTGAGGATGGAGAGAAGGTGGCGTTGGTGACTTACCACCTAGCGTTAGATGCTCGGTTTTGGTGGGATTCTATCAAGACGACCACCGATGTGACGGTTATGGGATGAGAGAGATTCAAGATGTTATTTTATGATAAGTATTTCAGCCATACCGTACGGGAGGCGAAGATGGTTGAATTTATGCAGTTACGGCAGGTTAGTTCTATTGCCGAGTATGTGAGGAAGTTTGAAGCCCTTTCTCGATTCGCACCACGTCAGGTCAGCGTTAATGAGGACAAGGTACGCAAATTTTTACAGGGACTTAGCCAGGAGTTCCGGATGCGTCTTACTATATCTGGGGTACGAAATGTATCCTATGACGAGATTGTGGCTAGAGCACTTGAGATAGAGGCAGTTGATCAGGGTTCTGTCAAACCTAGGGAGCCAGCTAGGGGCTTCTTTCGTGAGATCCAGCCACAACCCCGGAATGAAGATTGGCATCCACGAGGACAACAACAGCAACAACAGAGAGTTGTTAAAAGGCCGGAATGTGGGAAATAATGTCCAGGGCAAGGGTAAGCAGGTACAAGGGGTTTCACAAGTGCCTTGGTGCCCTAAGTGCCAGAAAGAACATGGTGGCGAGTGCCGGGTTGGCACGAACAAATGTTTTAGGTGTGGCGGAGCTGACCACTTCGTCAAAGATTGCCTGAAGCCCGGCCGAGATCAGTCAGGCAGTGATCGGAGGAGGTCTGTGCTGAGGATCTTTGCATTCATCAAGCCTGGTGACGTCGATGATGGGGCCCAACCTTCTCTTGTTACAGGTACTGTCTTAATTGCCTGTATGATAATATGTTTATGTTAAATGGATAACAATAATAGTAATAATAATGATGGGCTCGAAAATAGGAAAGTAAGAAAATAGAAGGGGGGTAAGAAGGATTATTAGGTGAACCTCAACGGGAAGATAGTAGACTACATATAGGACAATATAGACCCTATAGATTTAGAATTATGCATTAGTAGGATTAGCTTGACTTAACCACACGAGGTGGTGCAACTAAGAATCTAGTTACCCTTAGTGGTGTACGCCCTAGGCGATATGACTTTCAGATAGGTAGAAATGGAGTTTATTTGGCGATCCCTTGGGGTATTAGAATAAGACTAATCGAGAAAGATGAAAGTTTAGATATAAATTTATTGAGGAATATCCTAGATTGTTGTAATACTTAGAGTGTGTTTAAATAGAGACGAGGGAGTACCATAGAATCTGTATGTTGGGGATTCGTGAGAAAATGAGAGTGTCTAGACAAAGATAGAATTCAGGAGTTAAACTCAGAATAATTGTCAAGTAGGACCACTTAATAACTTCGAAGAAATCCTTGTGTGATATTTATAGGATCTTAATTACAAATGAACTAGAATTTTAAGCGAGAAGTAACTTTATCCCCCGGTTAAACTCGTCGAGACTCGGAGCAATCTCGATGAGATGGCTTGTGTTTGTGAAATGTAGAGATTTAAATTTCGTTGAGAATTTCTATTAAGATCAGCTAGGTGCCCAAGGAGGTGTACGACTCGGATACAGTTAAACGGAGAAGCTCTATGGGAACAGTACTAGAGAAATGTGAACCCGGATAGTCGTAATAGTGACTAAGGTTAAGACCGACGAACATATACGTGAGTTTAGTTACAGCTCCGATATATGTATAGAAATTGTTATACCTGATAGGTAGGTAAGGCTGTAGAGTAATTGAGGTTTAGCTTTGGAGTAAGTAATTGAGAAGGATTGGGGGCGTGAGTTGGTTACTTAGGTATTCAATAGACACGAGATTGAACAAGTTAGAAACTAGATAAACTCAATTCGAAGAGTTGAAGTTATTTCGAGGATTGAGGATAAGAGACAATTTTAGTAGAGGCCAATTGATAAGTTAGAGGGTTTAACGTTTTGTGTCATTTGGGAGAATTGGATATGTACAATCCAATTGAGAGTAGAGATTGCAAATTTAAGGCTAATGTTGGGGGTATGGTCGACGTTTTGGTTTAGAATCATAGAGATCGACCCTAGGGATGACGGGATCAGAGTTAATAAGGGGAAGTTCGAATTTTGTTAGAGATAGGATCCTACGTAAGTACCGACTGTAGCTCATAGTTCGACTCACATAGACCAAATAGTGTTATAGTCGTATAGTTGTAAAGCATAACAATGAGGACTTAATTAGGAAACCCGCACCGAAATAGTCTCCAAAAGTCAATGGGTTACCCAAGGAGATAAGTGACCAGGAAATCTTATGGTGATGGGGTTTCGAGGAATCGTTACCCAAGTGAATATAGAAATTTGGGTTGGCATGCGTTTCAACTACTGACAGAGTCAATGAAATTATGGAGAAGTTTGGGCAAATCGATTGGAGATTTAAGAGCCTGACTATGCTCAGTACTTTAGTAAGGAAGTGTACGGTCCGATCGAAAGTGGAGAATACAAATTCAATGACGATATTAGAGGATACAATGAGAGTTTTGGTTGAGAACCACGAAGAATGACTATAAGTACAGATGATAATCAAAGTATAAGGCCGTATGACATGAAACATTAGTATCAAAGACTATAAGTTAGGGCAAATTTTGAGGACAAAATTTTAAATAAGGTGGATGGAATGTAATACCCGACTTTTCGGGATATTATTATTTTAATATATAATGACATTTTCGTAAATATGTAAAATCAAATCCGTTTTACGAAAAGAAAGCTTTAATATGATCTTAGTGATTAATAAGAATTTTAAGAAATTTACGAGATTTTTCGAAGTAATAAAGTTATATTCCGAGTAATTAAGTTTCTCATAATATAAAGGACGTTTTAGTAAAAATAGTAAACAAAGTCCAATTTGCCAACGGACAGTTTTAATAGAATCCAAATAATAAGTGGGACTTATTGGTGAAATAAGGAGAATTGGTGGAACCGAATAGCTAGCCGATTAATGAAACGAAGGACGAAACAAAATAGAAATAAGAGCTAAGGGCATTTTGGTAATTTGTCAAACCAAATTATATTAAATAAAAGTTTTTCTCCTTCTCCCTCACTTCTTCTTCTTTCCTGTTTTTCACGAAAACGCCAGAGAGCATTTCCTCTCTGCCGTTGACACCGATAAAACATCCGACCTCCGTTCTTCCTCCCGATCGTCCCGTTTCCTTCACGCTTCCTCCTCCAATCGACGCTCTAGGTATAATTCTATAGTTTTAGAGCATTAAATCTTGAGTTTCGCAGAGTTATACGTTTAGGTTTACGATTAGGGTTTTGATAAAAAACATGATTTAGAGTTCGAAATCAATGGGTTTGCCTTAATTAAGAATATGTTGAACGTATTGGATGTTATGGGACGAAGTTAATTGATTTTAGGACGAAAGTTAAAATTTGAGAATTTTAGGGGAAAAGCTCGTAACTGGAATTTTGTGGTGCCGAGCGTAGATTGCTCAATGAAATAGTTTGATGAATCGAATTAGAGCTTTGGGTAGTTTCTTTAGTTAAGGTTTTGTTAATTTGGACGTTTAGAAGCTTAAATTAGTTTTAACGTCAATATTGTGTTTTGCCTCAGACAAACAACGCTCGTGGACGGAGCTTGGGCTGCTTTGGACACGAGGTAAGTTCTCGTGATCTTCTCTGGCCGCTTTGCCTACACCGTACGTCGAAGTCATCTCGAGGAGTTTTGGAGATGCATATGTTTATTTACTTCGGTTGTGTAGACAGGTTTAGTTGTTTTATAGGTTATAGGTTATGTATTTATAGTCTTGATGGTACACATGTTTGTTGTTTACTTTATGCTCTTGACTGCTCATGCATTTCATCTGTTAAAGCATATGAACCAACGAATGAAATGAATCTACGTAATCTGTTATCTGGTCACGACGAGGTGGTTTAGCCTCGGTGACATTCTGTCTGCGACCTAATTAAAAAGTAAAATGAACCAACGAACGAAATGAATCTACGTAATCTGTTATCTGGTCACGGCGAGGTGGTTTAGACCTCGGTGACATTCTGTCTGCGACCTAATTAAAAAGTAAAATGAACCAACAGAATCTATGTAATCTGTTATCTGGTCACGGCGAGGTGGGTTTAGACCTCGGTGACAATCTATCTGCGACGTAATGAATCTGAATCTGAATCTGAATCTGAATCTGTTATCTGCATGTTTTCTGAATGACATACGCATCTGCATTTACTAGAGCTTACTAAGATTTTTATCTCATAGATGTCTGTATGGTATAGGTGATTACGAGGAGACAGGTGAGGACGAGATCCCTCCACCTGAGGAGTGACGCAGTTGACGGAGGATGGCTGCGGTGGTTTGCTGGCGCAGTCGACGCTTACCTGACCCGTGGGGACAGTATGTATAGATTTTGGGGTTTTAGGATGGTTACGGATATGCCCAGTTTTTAGAGCTATCCACGCAGTTGGATTTCACAAAGTCCGCTGCAAGTTGATCAGAGTTTAGGAAACGAATTGATTGAGTTTAAGGTATAAGATGATTGTGGTTATTGATGAGAAATTGGTGTAAAATAGGTGAGGTTGCTCTTTTGAATCGAAGTGTTTTGCTCTCTGGAATCGGGTTCCAGAGAGCAGATTGGTTAAGGAAGATGAAATTCCAGGGAGGGAGGATATATCAGTCGCTAGCAGCGACTGATCGCTGCAATATGCAGCGATCTTGTGTTGCATTATGCAGCGACTGATCGCTGCATTATGCAGCGATCGTGCGCTGAAATTTTCGCTCGGTAAAAAGACAGAACTGCCCTCCCTTCTGTTTTAATTGAAATTAGTTTTAATTGTATTAAATGGTTTTATATTAATTATATTAAGTTTGGTTTAATAGTTTACAAACAATGTGACGACCCCAACCCGGTCAGGGCCGCCACGGACTTGCCGTGACGTAATCATTTAATCATCATTCTTTTTTTTTTAAACACTTCCCATAACCCTTAAACAAACTAACCATAACGTAACCTTAACTTTAAACTCTCGTAACCACGTAAGTTTTTCTTTTTATAGCACTCATAACGTGTCGACTTCTAAACCATTAAATTGAAGTCTCGGATTGTTGAAATCCCTTAAATTCACTCGTTCGTCGATCATCAAAACACAACACTAATATAACCTACAATCTCGGAAAACTCAAGAAAACGAACTGCGTGGATCGCTCTAAAAATCGAGCGTATCCTTACCTGTTTCAAAATAACCAAACAGTTCCAGTATATTTCTAAAACTCAGTCTCCACATTCTAAACGTTCTACTTCCACTACATATACATCAAAGCTCGACTTTTCATACATTTTTCTATCAAAACAACTTATCCACATACTTCAACACTTTCATACTTTCACAAACAAAACCGACACGTAGACCTACTAACCAACAAAACTAACTCACTTCCATTCGCCACAAAACAGTTCGGGGCACACCATCAGATCATCAAGCCAGGCCAAAACACACCCCGTCGCCACAAGCACCACCCGTCGACCACCTATTCTTTGTCATCAAGAGAAACTCTCACTTTCGCACCTGTCACCTACATCATGCAACATATACATTAAGCCTAATGCTTAGTAAGAGAATGCACTAAACATACCATTTACATATATGCATGACATTATTAAAAACATGTTCATTTCGTTTTCTTTTGTTAACATTTTCTCATTTGTCTACATAGTAGACCATTTCTTTGCCCTGTGAGAACCATGACTTGCCCCGTGAAAAATCATAACTTGCCCCGTGAGAAATCATAACTTGCCCCGTGAGAAACATACATCTTATCCCGTGAGAAACATACATAACTTGTCCCGTGAGATCACATATCATCTTTAAATCATTATCATTCAATTCATCGTAAAAACATGCTCGTAAATAGTTCGTATGCACCTTTTATAAAACATGATGCATGAGGAATTTACATATGACATATCATCAAGACATATCATCAAACAATTCACAAACATACATAGACATGCTTTAATGAACCTAACAAACAACTATTAACTAATAACCTAGGCTACCCGACACGTCAAGACCCCACAATCAAAAAATCATCATCAAAATACAAAAGCCTAACGTTGACACAATGTAGGGCCTTAAGGGCCGGAAGCCTAACAACCACTTACCTGGCGTCCGTAGCAAGCCGAGCACCGTCCAAAAGCCGTGTCCACCTAAGGCATTTCATAAATAAAGGACATTAAAATCAATTCTAAATAAACGAATCCCAAACTTAAACTAAGCTCCTAGCTAAGGCAATTTCTACTAAAACTTTCATTTTCTCCATTCGGACATTTCATCGAGCACGTGGTGCTCACAATTTACTTAACCTCCATTAATGGTCTTCCAATAATCTCTAATATCCAAACTTTAACCTAAATCCACCAATAATCATCAATTCATTTAATCTGTAACGACCGCCCAGCTATACGTTGCTGGCACGTCACCCCGTTCTAGATCTCACCATACGCGGGGTCAAGTCGTGCAGGTCCCACCGATGGGCTAGCTGCCACGTGTGTCCCCTCAGGGCCGTCCACGTGTACTCACGATCTTCCCTCTCCCTGCAGAGGGTTTTTGCCTTCCCCCCTGTAACGACCGCCCAGCTATACGTTGATGGCACGTCACCCCGTTCTAGATCTCACCATACGCGGGGTCAAGTCGTGCAGGTCCCACCGATGGGCTAGCTGCCACGTGTGTCCCCTCAGGGCCGTCCACGTGTACTCACGATCTTCCCTCTCCCTGCAGAGGGTTTTTGCCTTCCCCCCCGCTCGAACCCAGTACATCAGGGACTAGTACCTGGGCTACAAGTGAGGAGTACCACTTGAGCTAGTAAACAGGAGGACTTCCCAGTCGGTCACCCAACCTGGTACTACTCTCGCCGAAGTACGCTTAACTTCGGAGTTCTGATGGAATCTAGTGCCGTAGCGCTACTAGCTCAAGTGGTACTCTTCACTTGTATCCCGGGTACTAGTCCCTGAGGTACTGGGTTCGAGCGGGGGGGAAGGCAAAAACCCTCAGCAGGGAGAGGGAAGATCGTGAGTACACGTGGACGGCCCTGAGGGGACACACGTGGCAGCTAGCCCATCGGTGGGACCTACACACCCCGCGTATGGTGAGATCTAGAACGGGGTGACGTGCCAGCAACGTATAGCTGGGCGGTCGTTACATAATCTACCTAAATAACGACAAGTGTATTCACTAATAAGCATAAAAGCACAATTCCATCGATTTCTAACTAAAACCTAACTAAACGGCCACTAATTTAGGTTCGGTAAAAACCGACCCGAAACTTCAAACGCGCGAACTTTTGCGTCGGTTATCAGAATCGAACGATTCCAGCGCTCACGTACTCCTCTAATAACCTATTTTAACCTGCCAAAAGGAATTTTAAAACAAACCCTAGCCAGGTCAAAATAGCAGAAACCCGAATATGCCGTTATCGAAAATTTCCCCCTTTCCAATTTTTCATCAAATTTCACCCATTTTCTCACCAATCGATCACCCTAACCCTCAATTAGCATAAATTAATCAAAAATCGAAGTTCCAATTCAGAAAACCCGAGGCTCCAAAACCTAGCCCTCGGTTTTTAGCCCCTCCCGAGCTGCACACTGCTCGGCAATCTTGCCAGCACCGAGCTCGGCAATTCGACGCCGAGAGTAGCCAAAAACGGTCGGTGATCGGAGCTCAATCGAGCTCGCCACCCCCGGCCACCAACAGCACAAAAACAGGGCACAAAAGGAGGCTTACCGTTCGATTTGTGCGCGGAGACAGCCGGAAGCTCGCTCGTCGCCGTCTGGTCAGAGAACGCCGGAAATCGACGGCGGTTGCCGCCGGAAATCGTCGCTCGCCTCTCCCTGTCGTCGGGCTGTCGTCGGGAATTCGGCACTCGACTCACGAACGACAGAATGGCAAAGCCATTTTGTCGTTTTGTTTTATTATTATAGTAATAATAATAATAATATTAATAATAATAATAATAATAATAATAATACAATTACATTACCATTTTGCCCTTCCGAAAATTCCGTTAAATCCCGTACTTAAATTATAAATTTTGTAGATTGAACCTCACCCCGTACCCAGCTTAATTTCTCCATTTAGAATACCCGAACACAATTTAATTAATCAATTATTTTAACCAATTTTATTCACGTTCCTTTTAAATTAATTAAAACAACTATTTATTAAATAATTACCTTATCATTTTATTTTTCTCTCAAATTCCTCTTCCAAATTTCCACTCTAATTTTACTACTTAACATTACCTATCTGAGGCTACGCGCATTGTAAGAATTTTCCATAAATTCCTAGGGCTCTAAAGAAACATCCCGCTCAAGAAAATACTTTAATTTGCCATTTTACGAAAATAACCTAAGAAATTAGAAAAACCCTAAGATCCGAAAATCCGGGCGTTACATCCTTCCCTCTTAAATTGGAATTTTGTCCCCAAAATTATTGCTTGGTTAAGCTTCCAATTACTCACCCTCAGAGTACCTAAGTAATTATACTCTCAATACAATCTCGACACTCCTTTAGTCTAAATAAATCATCGACATTGACAGCTTCGTACGTCTCCAAAGTTCCAAGTCCTCCTAGTTAGGCACTCAATCACTCAATTGTCTATGCGTCCAACGACTTCCACTTAACCAATCTTGGATTAGACGCTCAAATTCTTCTATTTTAACTTCAACCCTAGTCCTTCCTCGAATTTAATTCAATCGGTTCTCTACTTTTCTCACACCTCATCCATCCAACACATCTAAAACATCAAAATTCCTCAAAGCTTCATCTATTGCTTAATTTTAAGGACCTATTACATAGTCTCCTTATACTATTTCCTTCTATTCCTAGTCCTCCTCTACCTTACTATCTCATTTCAAATCCATCACACACATCCTTTACACATATGGACAATGGGCATTCTTGACGTTCCATTAGTCACTATAACACGTTCCTAGTACTCAGGGCTCTCAATACTTAAATCTATCCCTTTTTCTTTCAAAGTATTTTCTAAGTTTCTATACTTATGTCTACAATGCTCGATTTATCCAACTTGTGCCTCGGTTTTCATCAATCACTAACAGATCCTTAAGTCTGAGCAAAGTCATTAAACTATTCACCCAACACCTTAAAGAGTGCACAAGGAAATCGACGTAACTTACGAGTTGAAACTTTTCTATTCCTCCTATTCCAACATCACTTCTAAGCTCACTTGCACCATCTTCGTGCAACTCTTCCTCTCATCCAATATGTTCAAAATTCTATAACCTTAACCACTTGACTCTTATTCCAACCTTCATTTAATCTACTTAATCTTCTCACTTATTCATATGACACTGTCCGACTGCCCAAGGATTTACCTAACCGTTCATTTTATCTTACTTCACATAGCCTCTATTTTCCTCAAGCTGGGATCTTCTTCACACACTTAAGTTTATCTATCTTAACCTTAACTATTTACCAAATCATTGGCTTTGACTTCACTACATACGGGTCGAGCCTTCGAAATTTCCTAATTCAATCTTATCTCGATTCACTTGAACATTATTTGCGCAATTTCTTGTCCTCCTCGTCCAGTAACTCATTAATCCATCAATCCGCACAATACTAACATTCGATCTTAATTTGAAATCTAAACCCTTTATTTAATTAAACGAAAATGTCCTACACTCATTTTTAATATCTCACAAGGACTTCCTCTAAAGTTACAATCTAGTCCACTATCTTTCATTCCTGCTAATCAGGCTCTAATTGTTCTACTTGGCTTCTTCACAATAATTTGTTTAACAATTTCCTAGTTAGCAAACTTGTTGTAGGTAAACCTACAACCTTAATCTAAATCTTTTAAAATTCTTAAATCTTATCCTTCTGTTTTTCCCAAAAACTTAGAAGTATCCATTACCTTTAATGGAACGAAGCATGTCATAGCTCGTACCACAAGCCCTATCAATTCTCAAGTCTCCAGGCAAATATCTAAGTGATCAAGTTCACTTCCTTAAATTCTCACATGAATCGGCCTTCTCTTAATCCCTTATAGGCCAAGCTTTCTAACTCACCTAATCTGATCTCATTCTTCATATTTCCTCAATTACTACTTAGGCGCTAAATTTTGACTGATCCATGGTTTTAACCACCTATTGAGTAATTACGATTTCTACATCCCCAAAGTTCTAAACTTTTCCAGCTTCACGCTCTATTGTTCGATCACTCATACGCACTTCGGCCACCACCTAAACTCTCCAGTCAATTCTTTTCCCAACAATCCGGAAATGACTCTTTATTACGATCTACCTCTCGGGTCCTTTAAACATTAAGGTTCTTACTTCCATCTTGGAGGTAAGTCACAGGTTACGGTGTTTAACTCGAACTTTATCCACTTTAGACTTACTACTTATCTTTATCTTTCTAAACCAAAAGTTCGAATTCAACTACTCGTTGTTTTTCCTAATTGGTACTCACTCTGTTGAACCACTATTCCGCCTAACATGGTACTATACCTCAAATCATGACTTTTACTTTAGGGTGTTAAATTCTTCTCAAAATAAATGACACATCTAAATCCTTAAGTGAACTCAAATTCTTATCTGCTTGCCCCATCCTCTCAGAATAAATCGCACTCATGACTTGACGCGTCTATTACTTACAGATCGCTCTTGGCTTAATTAAGCTTTCTCCCCTATCGAGTTGGTAGTAAACCTCACACATCAAAAAAAGAAACAAATCCCCTTTTATCGACTAACCTTCTAAAGTGGTACATATTTCCTAGCAAACGTCTAATTCTTGTAACTTAAGTACCACCTTACATAAGATTCCCTATTTTCTAACGTCTCTAATTTGTTAACCTACCAACTTCGCCTCCATATCTTTATTCTCTTCAATGATATTTACTAAGTCACATGCTCCTATTCGACAATTCACCTAAGCTAGACTTTTGATTATTACCTTCATTTAAATACTTAGGGGATTCGTCAACTAAAGTCTAGTTTATATCTATTCCACAGTTATATCTCTTAAGTTGTATCCCTCCAATGGTAATAAATTCGAAGTATGTACACACTCGCTCAACTATCCCAGGTTATTAATCTCAATGCGTAACTTTCTCTATTTACCATCCTCCATCTATCCAATATACGAAAGTTACGTTTTAAACCCCTACTCTAATTACACTTCCACTCTAACATTCCTTATCTTATCAATCACCACTATATGAATATACTTGGAATAACCGATGGTTGAGCGGTTCCCTCCTCTTCGATCAAGGTAGACATCCTCGAAGAACAACACAGGTGGTATCTTATTCGGTCCTAGACAATATCTGGCCTTGTGCCCCACCATGACACTTCTTACACGTTTGGCATTGTGGGAACTGTACAAGCCTTCGTGCACGTTTCTCATCCATCAGGTTAATTAAATCCTCACCAACTCTCTTTATGCCCCTAATCGGTAGCTGCTCCCCCTTTAGCTCAGAAACTCGCACCATATCTGTAAGCTGACTAATGGGGTCCACTCGGAGTTGCCTAGGTGCTCTCGGCATTTCTTGTTCCTAGACATAATACAAACACAAGACAAAACAATATAAACATCTATGAATAAGACTTAAAGTTGATGGAGAGTCCTCGTGCGGCGGTGTGTTTTTGGCAGGCACTTCACAGAAGTCGCTTTCAAAACTTCGTCTCTCTGATACCATAATTGTGACGACCCCAACCCGGTCAGGGCCGCCACGGACTTGCCGTGACGTAATCATTTAATCATCATTCTTTTTTTTTTTAAACACTTCCCATAACCCTTAAACAAACTAACCATAACGTAACCTTAACTTTAAACTCTCGTAACCACGTAAGTTTTTCTTTTTATAGCACTCATAACGTGTCGACTTCTAAACCATTAAATTGAAGTCTCGGATTGTTGAAATCCCTTAAATTCACTCGTTCGTCTATCATCAAAACACAACACTAATATAACCTACAATCTCGGAAAACTCAAGAAAACGAACTGCGTGGATCGCTCTAAAAATCGAGCGTATCCTTACCTGTTTCAAAATAACCAAACAGTTCCAGTATATTTCTAAAACTCAGTCTCCACATTCTAAACGTTCTACTTCCACTACATATACATCAAAGCTCGACTTTTCATACATTTTTCTATCAAAACAACTTATCCACATACTTCAACACTTTCATACTTTCACAAACAAAACCGACACGTAGACCTACTAACCAACAAAACTAACTCACTTCCATTCGCCACAAAACAGTTCGGGGCACACCATCGGATCATCAAGCCAGGCCAAAACACACCCCGTCGCTACAACCACCACCCGTCGACCACCTATTCTTTTTCATCAAGAGAAACTCTCACTTTCGCACCTGTCACCTACATCATGCAACATATACATTAAGCCTAATGCTTAGTAAGAGAATGCACTAAACATAACATTTACATATATGCATGACATTATTAAAAACATGTTAATTTCATTTTCTTTTGTTAACATTTTCTCATTTGTGTACGTAGTAGACCATTTCTTTGCCCCGTGAGAACCATGACTTGCCCCGTGAGAAATCATAACTTGCCCCGTGAGAAATCATAACTTGCCCCGTGAGAAATCATACATCTTATCCCGTGAGAAACATACATCTTATCCCGTGAGAAACATACATAACTTGTCCCGTGAGATCACATATCATCTTTAAATCATTATCATTCAATTCATCGTAAAAACATGCTCGTAAATAGTTCGTATGCACCTTTTATAAAACATGATGCATGAGGAATTCACATATGACATATCATCAAGACATATCATCAAACAATTCACAAACATACATAGACATGCTTTAATGAACCTAACAAACAACTATTAACTAATAACCTAGGCTACCCGACACGTCAAGACCCCACAATCAAAAAATCATCATCAAAATACAAAAGCCTAACGTTGACACAATGTAGGGTCTTAAGGGCCGGAAGCCTAACATCCACTTACCTGGCGTCCGTAGCAAGCCGAGCACCGTCCAAAAGCCGTGTCCACCTAAAGCATTTCATAAATAAATGACATTAAAATCGATTCTAAATAAACGAATCCCAAACTTAAACTAAGCTCCTAGCTAAGGCAATTTTTCCTAAAACTTTCATTTTCTCCATTCGGGCATTTCATCAAGCACGTGGTGCTCACAATTTACTTAACCTCCATTAATGGTCTTCCAATAATCTCTAATATCCAAACTTTAACCTAAATCCACCAATAATCATCAATTCATTTAATCTACCTAAATAACGACAAGTGTATTCACTAATAAGCATAAAAGCACAATTCCATCGATTTCTAACTAAAACCTAACTAAACGGCCACTAATTTGGGTTCGGTAAAAACCGACCCGAAACTTCAAAAGCGCGTAACTTTTGCGTCGGTTATCGGAATCGAACGATTCCCGCGGCCACATACTCCTCTAATAACCTATTTTAACCTGCCAAAAGGAATTTTAAAACAAACGACCCTAGCTAGGTCAAAATAGCAGAAACCCGAATCTGCCGTTATCGAAAATTTCCCCTTTTCCAATTTTTCATCAAATTTCACCCATTTTCTCACCAATCGATCACCCTAACCCTCAATTAGCATAAATTAATCAAAAATCGAAGTTCCAATTCAGAAAACCCGAGGCTCCAAAACCTAGCCCTCGGTTTTTAGCTCCTCCCGAGCTGCACACTGCTCGGCAATCTTGCCAGCACCGAGCTCGGCAATTCGACGCCGAGAGTAGCCAAAAACGATCGGTGATCGGAGCTCAATCGAGCTCGCCACCCCCGGCCACCAACAGCACGAAAACAGGGCACAAAAGGAGGCTTACCGTTCGATTTGTGCGCGGAGACAGCCGGAAGCTCGCTCGTCGCCGTCTGGTCAGAGAACGCCGGAAATCGGCGGCGGTGGCCGCCGGAAATCGTCGCTCGCCTCTCCCTGTCGTCGGGCTGTCGTCGGGAATTCGGCACTCGACTCACGAATGACAGAATGGCAAAGCCATTCTGTCGTTTTGTTTTATTATTATAATAATAATAATAATAATAATAATAATACAATTACATTACCATTTTGCCCTTCCGAAAATTCCGTTAAATTCCGTCCTTAAATTATAAATTTTGTAGATTGAACCTCACCCCTGTACCCAACTTAATTTCTCCATTTAGAATACCTGAACACAAGTTAATTAATCAATTATTTTAACCAATTTTATTCACGTTTCTTTTAAATTAATTAAAACAACTATTTATTAAATAATTACCTTATCATTTTATTTTTCTCTCAAATTCCTCTTCTAAATTTCCACTCTAATTTTACTACTTAACATTACCTATCTGAGGCTACGCGCATTGTAAGAATTTCCCATAAATTCCTAGGGCTCTAAAGAAACATCCCGCTCAAGAAAATACTTTAATTTTCCATTTTACGAAAATAACCTAAGAAATAAGAAAAATCCTAAGATCCGAAAATCCGTGCGTTACAAACAACGCTAACGATTTCAATTCCGATTTCGATTCTGATTCCGATTTCAGTTTAGGTTTCCGCTTAGAGTTTAGTTAAATTATAGAGATAAAGTATAGAGATAAAAAAAATAAAAATAAAAATATGTACGGGAAAATGGGTACAGTATCTGGGGTGTTACAGATATAATCCTAGGAATGGACTAGGTTGTTTAAACACCACGCCACTATTGATTGTAGGACTGGAATAGTTAGCTTCCAACCCCCTGGTTGTTTGAAACATACCTTTCAAGCTTTGAAGAAGAATAAGGAAATGTTTGTGACGACTTCCACTAACACTAGATCTTCCCCATGTGGGGAGTACTTGTGCTTCTTAGCTAGCGTTTTAGACACATAACTTGTAGGAAAAGCAAATCCTCAAAATGTCTTAATTGTCTAAGACTTTCCTGAAGTATTTTTGGATGACCTTCCTTCTTGCCGCCAGATAGAGAAATTGAATTCGTTGTAGATGTTTACCCCGGCACCAAGCCTGTGTCTAAAAATCCATATAGATTGGCACCAACAGAACTTAAAGAATTAAAGAAGCAGTTGGAGGATCTGTTGGAGAAAGGGTTCATACGCCCTAGCTTTTCACCGTGGGGTGCACCTGTCCTTTTTTGTCAAAAAGAAGGATGGATCGATGCGGATGTGCATTGATTATCGGGAAATAAATAAGCTAACTGTCAAGAACAAGTATCCATTGCCGAGGATAGACGATCTATTCGACCAACTTAATGGTGCAAGAGTTTTCTCTAAGATTGACCTTAGGTCAGGTTACTATCAATTGAAAGTTAAATCTGAAGATATCTCAAAGACTGCCTTTCGCATAGGGTATGGACATTATGAGTTTTTGGTTATGTCTTTTGGATTGACAAATGCACCGGCAGCCTTCATGGATCTTATGAATAGGGTGTTTCATGAGTATTTGGACAAGTTCATCATAGTGTTTATAGATGACATTCTAATCTATTCTAGTACTAAGGATGAGCATGCAAGGCATTTGAGTTTAGTGTTAGGAGTACTAAGACAGCACCAACTTTATGCTAAGTTTTCCAAATGTGAGTTTTGGTTGGACAGAGTTCACTTTCTTGGTCACGTGATCTCTGGAGATGGTGTAACACCCCTAATACTGTACCCGTATTTCCCATATTATTATTATTATTATTTTTTTTTTTTATCTTTACATTTTATAAACTTTAAAACTTGACGTTAACCAGAATTGAAATCGAAGCCGAAACCGGAATCGAAATCGAAGTTCGTTTGGTAAATCATTTAAAACATAAACTAAAACAATTTAAATAAAACTTAAAACATTTAAACATTTAATAACATTAAAAGACAGAGGGGCAGAATCGAAAAGCAATCGCCAAAAAGGGGGGCGGCGATCGATTTCTGCAATCTGCAGAAATCGATCGCAGCTTGCAATATAGCAAGCGATCGATCTCTGTAGTTTGCAGAGATCGATCCTGTATATTAACAAGAGCAGCGATCGATCTCTGCAAACTGCAGAGATCGATCGCTGCACTACATATAAGGGGCGGCGATCGATCTCTGCAGTTTGCAGAGATCGATCGCTGCCCATGCAGCGATCCTTCATGCTTCAAATACAACGATCGTTCTCTTCCCCTTTCCTTCAGTAACACTTCAATTAGCTCTCTGAAATTCTGAATTCCAGAGAGCAATTTCTATACCTCACGCCTATAATCACAACAGCAATCTCAATTAACATACTTTCAGCTCTCTGGAATCCGATTCCAGAGAGCAACCCTTTTTCAATTCCCTTCCCACTTTCTCATCTTTAAACTTAATCATCTTATACGTTAACTCGACCGACTTACAGCGGACTTTACGAAGTCCAACTGCGTGGATAGCTTTAAAAACCGAGCTATCCTTAACAACCTACAAACAACATTTAAACTTAATTTAAACAACCAAACAGTTCCAGAATTTCTATAACGTTTAAATAGCGGTTCTAAACCAAAACATTTTATAACGTTCATCAAACAGTTTAAACCAAAATGTTTTACATACAATTACCAAAACGTTATCTAATCCCTATCCAGATCCAAACAATCTAAATATTCTATACAGTTATCAGATCACACATCCCAAAATAACCCCAGAGTCCATACATACATCCCCACGGGTCGTATCGCGCCTCGACTACTCAGCGCACTCCCACGAGCATCATCCATCAGCTGCTCCTACATCAGGAGGAGGAATATCATCCTCACCTGGGTCAACGTAACCTAGAACGTCACCTACACCATACAGACACATATGAGATATTGAAATCTCAGTAAGCTACGTAAATGCAGATGCATGCGTGCGTATGCCATTCAGAAATCATGCTCAGATTCAGATTACAGATACAGAATTACAGATTACAGATTCATTACGTAACAGACAGACAGAATTGTCACCGAAACCTCTACCCACTAAGCGGAGAGGGCCCATCCAGCGGTCGGACTACCCTTTCCACCTAGAGAGGGGGGTACACGCTTGCAACACGCACAGCCGTGCCTGAGCCCCATCCCGCGTGACCAGATACAGACAGATTACGTTTATTCATTCAGATTTCGTTACAGATTTCATTTCAGATATACGTTCCTTTTCTTAAAAACACGTGCAGAAATTCCTTTTCATGACTTTCGAAAACCGTGATGCATGAACAGTTCATATCAGCGGAAAGTAAACAAACAACATACATATTAACCAGACAATACAACATAACCTAGCTACCCAACCTAAACGACGTAAAACAAGGAACCCTCAAGGATCCTTGATATGACGACGAGGTATGGTGTAGACCTTTCGGTCAAGCAAGTCACGAGAACTTACCTTGAGTGCGCTGGAACTCAAGCTTCGTCCACTGGAGTCGCGTGTCTGAGGTAAAACACGATATTTGTCGTTAAACCCAATTTAAACGATTAAATGTCCAAACTAATAAAATCCTTAATTTAACAAATCGAAGCTTTTAAACAACGACACAACGCTCGATAAATCTGGAAATCCATATTACGAGTTATTTCCGAAAACCCAAAAATTCTATAATTTATACTTTTTTGCAAATTGGTTTATCTTCGTCCAATAACGTCCAATACGTTCAATATATACTTAATCAAGGCTAACCTATTAATTACGAACCCTAATTCGCGTTTTTCGTCGAAACCCTAATTGAAACCCTAACCCTAAATCGAACCGAAAACTCGAAATAAACGCTCAGAGACCGAAGCTACATACCTAGGGTAGCGAGAGGAGGAGAAACCGTGAAGGACGGAGGATAAACGGAGGTCGGACGTCGTGAGAACGCCGGCGGCCAGAGAAGCTTTTCCTTCTCTGTTCGTGCGATCCAGAGAGAAAAAGAAAGAAAGAGAGAAAGTGAGGGAGAAATGAGGTTTGTGATGTTTTTAATAGAAATTATTTTGCAAATTACCATTTTGCCCTTCTTACTTAAATCTATTCGTTCGTCCTTCCGTTTCGTTAATCGTCCAACTAGTTCGGGATCACCAAATTTCCTAATTTCGCCAATAAGTCCAATTAGTACCAGAGATTTATTAAAACTATCCGTTCGCAATTTTGATCTCATTTACTATTTTACGAGAACGTCTTTTACATTACGAAAAGTGAATTTACTCGGAATATAGCGTTTGATCTCTGAAAATTCCCGTAAATTCCTTAAAATTCTTATTATTCGTTAGAATCGTAATGACGCTTTCTTTTTGTAAAACGGACCTGATTTGACATAGATACAAAAACGCCAATAATAATAATAATAATAATATAATAAAAGGTCCGTACAAACCGGATATTACATTCTACCCTCCTTATTCAGAATTTTGTCCACAAAATTAAATTACACAAACAGATCAGGATACTTAGTCATCATATCCTGCTGTCGTTCCCACGTCGCCTCTTCCACCTCGTGATTCCGCCATAGAACTTTGACTAGCGGAATTTCTTTGTTGCGTAGAACCTTGATGGAATGCTCCAAAATACGTACTGGCCTCACCTCATAGCTCAAGGTAGGTTGTACCTCGATCTCTGTAGCCTCCACAATATGCGATGGGTCACGTAGACATCTCCGAAGCATAGATACGTGGAACACATCGTGGATACCCTCCATAGAAGCTGGAAGCTGCAGTCTGTACGCCAACTTCCCGATCCTCTTCAGAATAGGAAAGGGCCCCACATAACGAGGGTTTAGCTTACCACTCCTTCCAAATCTCGTAACGCCTTTGAACGGAGAAACTTTAAGGTAGACCTCGTCACCTTCTTCAAACTCTAGCTCTCTCCGTCTAGTGTCAGCATAGCTCTTCTGTCTGCTCTGAGCTACCTCGATACGCTGTCGGATAATGGCAATCTGCTCTGCCGTCTGCTGTAGAATCTCTGGACCAACGATGCTGGCCTCGCCAACCTCGTCCCAATATAACGGAGACCTACATTTCCGACCGTATAGCGCCTCGTACGGTGCCATGCCAATAGTAGCCTGGAAGCTGTTATTATAAGAGAACTCGATCAGTGGCAAATACCTGCTCCACGATCCCTGAAACTCCAGCACACACGCTCTGAGCATATCCTCAAGAATCTGGTTCGTCCTCTCTGTCTGACCATCAGTCTGAGGATGGAACGCTGTGCTGAAATTAAGCTGAGTCCCCATAGCTCTGTGTAAACTCTTCCAGAACTTGGACGTGAATCTCGGATCTCTGTCGGAGACAATAGAAACTGGCACGCCGTGTAATCTGACAATCTCCTGTACATAGAGCTCGGCGAGCTGATCCATAGACGATGTCATCTTCACAGGCAAAAAGTGAGCCGACTTTGTCAATCGGTCCACAATAACCCAAATGCCGTCATGGCCTCTCGTAGTCCTCGAGAGCCCCACAATGAAATCCATGGAGATCTGCTCCCACTTCCACTCCGGAATCGGCAGTGGCAATAACGTTCCGGCAGGCCTCTGGTGCTCGGCCTTCACCTGTTGACAAACTAAACAGGTCTTGACATACTTGGCCACCTCTCTCTTCATGTTCGGCCACCAGAAGTGTTGTTTCAAATCCCGGTACATCTTGGTACTCCCCGGGTGCACAGAATATGCCGAGGAATGTGCCTCGGCCAATATCTCCTTCTTCAGATCCTCGTCGCTAGGCACGTACCACCTATGCCTGAACTTCAGAATACCATCCTCCGATAAATGGAAATCCGACGAATCTCCCAATGTCATACTAGATCGAAGCTCCATACACTCCGAATCACTCTGCTGAGCCTCGCGTATACGATCAAGAATAGTTGGCCTGAGAGAAATGTTGGCAAGCATATAGGACAACTCTGCCACTATCTCCACGTCGAATCTCTCGATCTCAGACCGCAGCGTAACTGACATCGCTGCTAATGATGGCTGACTCGCAGAAGGTGGCACTCTACTCAATGCATCAGCTACCTTGTTCGCCTTTCCTGGGTGGTACTTGATATCAAAATCGTAATCATTGACGAACTCAAGCCATCGCCTCTGTCGCATGTTCAGCTCCTTCTGCGTAAATAAGTACTTCAAACTCTTGTGGTCGGAGAATATCTCGCACTGCTGCCCATATAAGTAATGTCTCCATATTTTCAGTGCGAAAACCACAGCTGCTAGCTCAAGGTCGTGTGTGGGGTAGTTCTGCTCATACGGCTTCAGCTGCCGAGATGCATAAGAAATAACCTTCCCCTCCTGCATCAATACACAACCGAGTCCCACTCCCGATGCATCACAATAAACACTGTATCTGACACCTTCATCAGGTAGCGCCAGTACTGGGGCAGTGGTCAATCTCTGCTTTAACTCCATAAAGCTGTCATCACAAGCAGACGACCATACAAACTTCTCGTTCTTCCGAGTCAATCGTGTAAGAGGAAGTGCGATCTTCGAGAATCCCTCTATAAACTTCTGATAATAACCGGCCAATCCGAGAAATCCACGCACCTCACGTACGTTCTTCGGCTGTGGCCAATCTCTGACCACCTGAATCTTGCTCGGATCCACAGAAACTCCGTCCTGTGATATAATATGGCCCAGAAAACTCACTCTGTCAAGCCAGAATTCGCACTTAGAAAACTTCGGATATAGATGATGCTGACATAACGTGCTCAGAACTATCCTCAGATGGTCCTCGTGCTCTTCCTTCGTCTTAGAGTAAATCAAGATGTCGTCGATAAACACCACAACGAACTTATCCAGGTACTCTCTGAAGACACGGTTCATCAGATCCATAAACGCTGCAGGAGCATTAGTGAGTCCAAAAGACATGACAAGGAACTCATAATGCCCATACCTCGTTCGGAACGCCGTCTTCGGTATATCACCCATCCGGACCTTCAGCTGATTGTAACCCGAGCGTAGATCAATCCTGGAAAATACTCGGGCACCCTGTAGCTGATCAAATAAGTCGTCAATCCGAGGCAGTGGGTACTTATTCTTCACCGTGAGCTTATTCAGCTCCCCGTAATCGATACACATCCTGAGGGTCCCGTCTTTCTCTTTTTTTTTTTTTTTTTTTTTTTTTTAACAAACATAACGGGCGCACCCCAGGGTGATACACTGGGTCGGATGAAACCCTTCTCTAACAATTCGTCGAGCTGAGTCCTCAACTCCATTGATTAAATCGAACTAATCTTACTAATGTATAATTATATTTCTGTATGGTGTTCATTGTTATATGCGTATCCTACTATCTTCTCTTCGAGGCTCGCCTAGTAATTCTTCTTACTCACCTATTATTCTCTTCCTTACCAATTTCGGATCTAACTACTTTACCTATCACATGCATATCACTGTACAGGTAATTAAAATAATACCTGTAATTGTAGAAGGCTGGGCCCCATCGTCGGCGTTGTCAGACTCGATGAATGCAAAGACTCTCGGTACAACTTTTCTTTGATCTCTGCCTGATTGATCTCGACCCTGATTCGGGCAGTCTTTAACAAAATGGCCTGGTTCTCCACACCAATAGCACACACTCGTGCCTACTCTGCACTGTCCTCTATGCTCCCTCTGGCATTTAGGGCAAAGAGGTAACCGAGAAGCCCCTTGTACCAGCTTGCCTTTCCCTCGATCGTTGCCTGGTTGATTTCGGTTTAACAACAGACAATTCATGACATAGTGGCCAGCTTCCCCACATCGATAACACCTATTGGTACGCGTCAGACAATCACCGTAGTGCCTCTTCTGGCATTCGGGACACAGAGGCTTCCGATAAGTTCCTTGTACGCGCTTGTGTCGTCTTTGTTTAGTTTCCTCCTTGCTCATCCTCTTCGTACCACGATTACTGGGAGTGACCACTCCTTGGGTCCTTGGGCTTTCCCAGTTTGTCAATATCTCGATCTGATGAGATTGCCTAGCTATAAGTTGAGCCTGTCGGTCTATATGCTGGGCCTGACGGTCCAGAAATTCCGTAAATCGATCTAGCGCGTCATCTCTATGGTCTCTTCCTCGAGTCATAATGTATCAAGCCTAAAACAATTTAAACAGGTAATCCTAAGAAATATGAAATCGAATAAAGTAGTAAACAGACTTACAGTTGACGAAGGATGTCCGCGTAGTGGCTGTGCAGTCGAGCAGTCTACAGAATCGATTTTAAAACCCGGGGGCTCTGATACCATAAATGTAACACCCCTAATACTGTACCCGTATTTCCCATATTATAATTATTATTTTTATTTTTATTTTTTTATCTTTACATTTTATAAACTTTAAAACTTGACGTTAACCAGAATTGAAATCGAAGCCGAAACCGGAATCGAAATCGAAGTTCGTTTGGTAAATCATTTAAAACATAAACTAAAACAATTTAAATAAAACTTAAAACATTTAAACATTTAATAACATTAAAAGACAGAGGGGCAGAATCGAAAAGCAATCGCCAAAAAGGGGGGCGGCGATCGATTTCTGCAATCTGCAGAAATCGATCGCAGCTTGCAATATAGCAAGCGATCGATCTCTGTAGTTTGCAGAGATCGATCCTGCATATTAACAAGAGCAGCGATCGATCTCTGCAAACTGCAGAGATCGATCGCTGCACTACATATAAGGGGCGGCGATCGATCTCTGCAGTTTGCAGAGATCGATCGCTGCCCATGCAGCGATCCTTCATGCTTCAAATACAACGATCGTTCTCTTCCCCTTTCCTTCAGTAACACTTCAATTAGCTCTCTGAAATTCTGAATTCCAGAGAGCAATTTCTATACCTCACGCCTATAATCACAACAGCAATCTCAATTAACATACTTTCAGCTCTCTGGAATCCGATTCCAGAGAGCAACCCTTTTTCAATTCCCTTCCCACTTTCTCATCTTTAAACTTAATCATCTTATACGTTAACTCGACCGACTTACAGCGGACTTTACGAAGTCCAACTGCGTGGATAGCTTTAAAAACCGAGCTATCCTTAACAACCTACAAACAACATTTAAACTTAATTTAAACAACCAAACAGTTCCAGAATTTCTATAACGTTTAAATAGCGGTTCTAAACCAAAACATTTTATAACGTTCATCAAACAGTTTAAACCAAAATGTTTTACATACAATTACCAAAACGTTAGCTAATCCCTATCCAGATCCAAACAATCTAAATATTCTATACAGTTATCAGATCACACATCCCAAAATAACCCCAGAGTCCATACATACATCCCCACGGGTCGTATCGCGCCTCGACTACTCAGCGCACTCCCACGAGCATCATCCATCAGCTGCTCCTACATCAGGAGGAGGAATATCATCCTCACCTGGGTCAACGTAACCTAGAACGTCACCTACACCATACAGACACATATGAGATATTGAAATCTCAGTAAGCTACGTAAATGCAGATGCATGCGTGCGTATGCCATTCAGAAATCATGCTCAGATTCAGATTACAGATACAGAATTATAGATTACAGATTCATTACGTCACAGACAGACAGAATTGTCACCGAAACCTCTACCCACTAAGCGGAGAGGGCCCATCCAGCGGTCGGACTACCCTTTCCACCTAGAGAGGGGGGGGGTACACGCTTGCAACACGCACAGCCGTGCCTGAGCCACATCCCGCGTGACCAGATACAGACAGATTACGTTTATTCATTCAAATTTCGTTACAGATTTCATTTCAGATATACGTTCCTTTTCTTAAAAACACGTGCAGAAATTCCTTTTCATGACTTTCGAAAACCGTGATGCATGAACAGTTCATATTAGCGGAAAGTAAACAAACAACATACATATTAACCAGACAATACAACATAACCTAGCTACCCAACCTAAACGACGTAAAACAAGGAACCCTCAAGGATCCTTGATATGACGACGAGGTATGGTGTAGACCTTTCGGTCAAGCAAGTCACGAGAACTTACCTTGAGTGCGCTGGAACTCAAGTTTCGTCCACTGGAGTCGTGTGTCTGAGGTAAAACACGATATTTGTCGTTAAACCCAATTTAAACGATTAAATGTCCAAACTAATAAAATCCTTAATTTAACAAATCGAAGCTTTTAAACAACGACACAACGCTCGATAAATCTGGAAATCCATATTACGAGTTATTTCCGAAAACCCAAAAATTCTATAATTTATACTTTTTTACAAATTGGTTTATCTTTGTCCAATAACGTCCAATACGTTCAATATATACTTAATCAAGGCTAACCTATTAATTACGAACCCTAATTCACGTTTTTCGTCGAAACCCTAATTGAAACCCTAACCCTAAATCGAACCGAAAACTCGAAATAAACGCTCAGAGACCGAAGCTACATACCTAGGGTAGCGAGAGGAGGAGAAACCGTGAAGGACGGAGGATAAACGGAGGTCGGACGTCGTGAGAACGCCGGCGGCCAGAGAAGCTTTTCCTTCTCTGTTCGTGCGATCCAGAGAGAAAAAGAAAGAAAGAGAGAAAGTGAGGGAGAAATGAGGGTTTGTGATGTTTTTAATAGAAATTATTTTGCAAATTACCATTTTGCCCTTCTTACTTAAATCTATTCGTTTCGTCCTTCGTTTCGTTAATCGTCCAACTATTCGGGATCACCAAATTTCCTAATTTCGCCAATAAGTCCAATTAGTTACCAGAGATTTATTAAAACTATCCGTTCGCAATTTGGACCTCATTTACTATTTTTACGAGAACGTCTTTTACATTACGAAAAGTGAATTTACTCGGAATATAGCGTTTGATCTCTGAAAATTCCCGTAAATTCCTTAAAATTCTTATTATTCGTTAGAATCGTAATGACGCTTTCTTTTTGTAAAACGGACCTGATTTGACATAGATACAAAAACGCCAATAATAATAATAATAATAATATAATAAAAGGTCCGTACAAACCGGATATTACAGATGGAATATCTGTCGATCCAGCCAAGGTTCATGCAGTTAAGGAGTGGCCCTAACCGAAGAATGCTACAGATATTCGGAGTTTTCTTGGGTTAGCAGGATACTATAGGAAATTTATTGAAGGATTCTCAAAGATTGCTACACCCCTCACTCAGTTAACTAGGAAAAACATTAAGTATGCATGGACAGAGGAATGCGAATCCAGTTTCTAGACTTTGAAACAGAAACTGATTAATTCCCCAATATTAATCCTTCCCGTTGAAAATGGTAAATTTAGCATTTATTGTGATGCTTCCAAAATTGGTCTTGGATGTGTGTTGATGCAAGATTGTAAGGTAATAGCCTATGCTTCTAGATAGTTGAAAACACATGAGAAGAATTACCCTACACATGACTTAGAATTAGCTGCAGTGGTATTTGCACTTAAGATTTGGAGGCATTACTTGTATGGACAATCTTGTGAGATATTTTCGGATCATAAGAGCCTGAAGTATATTTTCAAACAGAAGGAATTAAATATGAGGCAACGTCGATGGTTGGAATTCGTAAAGAATTATGATTTTGAGATCAAGTACCATCCCGGCAAAGCAAATGCGGTAGCCGATGCTTTGAGTAGAGTGACAACTTCAGCCTCAGCCTTGATTCTAGACGTACCATTAGCCTTAGAGTCAGAATTCTAAAGGTTTAATCTAGAAGCAGTATCCATTGTATCAGCTACACTTTCAGCCATAACCTTAAAGACTACTATTCTGGAGAAAATAAAGTAAGCTGAGACGAATGATGATGAGTGTAACAGGTACAAGTTAAGCATGGATTCTACGGACAAATCAGATTTCAACTATTCTGCTGATGGAACTCTTAAGTTTCAAAACAGATGGTTTGTTCTTGCTAATGTAGAGCTTCGGAATGAAATTCTTTCTGAAGTATATTCTTCTAGATTCTTGTTCACCCTGGGAGTACAAAGATGTATAAAGACCTTAGACAGCATTATTGGTGGCCAAGCATGAAAAGAAGTGTGGCAGAGTACGTGGGATTGTGTTTAGTTTGTCAACAAGTTAAAGCTGAACACCAGAGACCTGCTGGAATATTACAACCCTTACCAGTCCCCGAATGGAAATGGGAGCAAATAACGATGGATTTTGTGGTAGGATTGCCTAGGACAATGAGAGGACATGATGCAATTTGGGTAATTGTGGATCGTCTAACCAAATCTGCTCATTTTCTGCCCATAAAGATAACATACTCGATGGATCAGCTTGCTGAATTGTATGTGCAAGAGATTGTTAGGTTACATGGAGTTCCAGGTACCATAGTGTCAGATCGGGATTCTAGATTCACATATAAGTTTTTGAAAAGTGTGCACAAGGTTATGGGAACACAGCTTAGTTTTAACACAGTTTTTCCCCCTCAAACAGAAGGACAATCCGAAAGAACTATTTAGACCTTAGAAGATATGCTCCGTGCATGCATATTAGATTTTCAAGGATCTTGGAGTAAATATTTATCACTGGTGGAATTTTCCTATAATAACAGTTTTTAGGCAACAATAGGAATGGCACCGTATGAAGCATTGTATGGACATAAATGCAGATCTCCTTTATAATGGGACCAAGTTGGTGAAACACGTTTGCTTGGTCCTGATATTGTGCAACAGACAGTGGAGAAGATTGCCCTCATCCGACAGAGAATCTTAACAGCTCAAAGCAAACAGAAGAGCTATGCCAACAGAAGACACAGAGAATTAGAGTTTGAAGTAGGTGATGAAGTTTTTCTTAAGGTATCACCTTTCAAAAGAGTTGTGAGATTTGGTATGAGAGGCAAGTTGAACCCCAGATTTATTAGACCCTTTTCAATCTTGAAAAGGATTGGAAAGACAGCATATCAGTTACAGTTGTCAGTCTGTATGGAAGGGATTCACAATGTGTTCCACGTCTCTATACTTAAGAAGTGTGTACGAGATCCATCACAGATTGTGGAACAGCAAAGTATTGAACTTCATCCTACTTTTGCATATGAGGAGAAACCAGTAAGGATCTTAGACCATGCTGTGAAGGTGCTGCGCAACAAAGAAGTTCCACTGGTTAAAGTCTTATAGCATAACCAGAACATAGAGGAGACAACTTGGGAGCTCCAGCAAGACATGATGGACCAACACCCAGAATTATTCAGGTACTGAATTTTGAAGACAAAATTCTTTTAAGGAGGGTAGATTGTAACACCCGGTTCTATCGAACCAGTTCTCAATTCTTTTTAAATTAATAGCACACTTTAAGTGACAATAATAAAAGTAGGGTTAATGGATGACTAGGCAAGGGCATAAGGGTAATTTGAAATTTAAAAGTGGATAACGTATTTAAAGAGAGAGGTTTGGGATTAATGCACTATAGCCGCCACTATTCTGTTTATCATTCCTCTTTCGGCCTTCAGCTCTCCAGCAGAACCCTTTTGGCGATTCTCTTGCTCGATTCTCTTTCAACCTAGGTAAGTTTTCCTCGTTTTTCTTGTATTTTAGCAGTTAGGTAACTGAAGAAGTACAATGTGAGAAATTTTGAGTATGCTGTGTCTGAGAGTAGGTTCGGGTTTTGGTGATAAATAGGAATGCACAGGTAGCAGGGTTTCAAACTGGTTTCCTCAAACTTCTGATTGATTCTTGGTGAAGTTTAGTGAATGTTTGATTAATGTACTGTTATGACTTTAGGTGAGTGAGATTCTAAAGTAGCTTACAACCGAGCGATTTCCAGGAGACCAGGTAAGTGAAGTATGCTTGTACCTTCGGGCCTACATTACAAAACAGTAGGATTATGTTTGTTTGAATGTGTTTGTATGTCATGCATCATATTTTGAAAGTATGCGAAAATGAATTTACATGAAATGGCACGGTAAGGAATGAACAGTCTGTAACAGATAAACTATTAAGGGAACTAATCTGTCCCTTAACTTATGAAGGGATTTATACTTTAGGAGAAGTGATCCAAGTCCAATTTCACAGGGAGATCCGAACAGTTATTAAGGGAACTAATTTACCCCTTAATCGAGAGAGAGGATGTATGACTTTGGGAGAAGTGATCCAACTTCCAATTTCACAGGGGGAACAAATCAGAAACGAGATGAGAAAGTAGAAACTGCATGTTTAGGAATTTATGTTTCAGCATTTCATTTCATTACTGCTTTACTTACTTAGCATTAGGCTAATAGATGAGTTTTGTGATGTAGGTGAAGAAGTCACAACAGGTGTGTTCTCTGAGTTTGCTGAGGACTAGGCAGGTTGGAAGGGTGCATTCATGTACCGATCTGGCAACGGATGGGGTGGTTTAACTGGTGTCAGTAGATGAGAAGGTTTAGTGAACCGTGATTCAATTTAAGTAAGTCGAGATTTTTTGTGACGGTGGTAATTTTAATGTTTTTGAATACATTTTGAGACTTTTCTGATAATGATACTCTATTGGCTTTAATAGTGGTTTTACCAAATTTTGGAGTAATACACGGATTTAAGTAGTTTTGAACGATTTTCAGTAAAATGCTCAAGTTCTTTTGGTAGTCGGTGTTTTCTTTGTTTAGAGTGAAATTGTTGCTATGCTGTTTTTGTTGAGTGTTTTTGACCTATAGGTAGATGATGTCTATCGGCAGGCGTTGAGTGTTTTTGATCTATCGGTAGATGATCTCTATCGGCAGATGTTGAGTATTTTTGATCTATCGGTAGATGATGTCTATTGGTGGAAGTCGAGAGTTTTGTCTATCGGTGGATTTAGTCCATCGGTAGAAGTCGAATATTTTATCTATCGGAAGATGTAGGTAGTGATTTGTCGTTTTGCGATCGGTAGATATGAATTGAGGACTTTTGTCGTCTAGTGACTGGAGGACGTAGTTTGTTCTATCGGTAGATGTAGGCTGAGAATGTTTTTCGTTTGTGAGCAGTAGACGTCGTCTGCCGAGTTAATGAAATCGCGTGGATATCACGTGGTCTAAGCGGCAGAAGTGTTTTGTTTTGTAAAAGAATTTTGTCGTGTAGTGATCGGTTGACGTGTTCTGTTTTCTTTTTCTCTTTCAACCAACTGTCTTGAATATTTTAATTACTTAATAAATATTGTTTTTATACGATGATTTTTCTGCTGCAAGTTTTAACATTTTAAGAGTCAAGTCTTGATCATTAAATGAAATTTTAAAACTTTCTCAGAAAGTCATAGTTCGGTTTAGTATTCTGTGTGGCGAACTGGGTTCAGATAACACACTGCCATTACAATATTAGAGAATACCCGTGCACATTGGAGTTGTTTGAACAGGTCATCAATCCAAGGTAGCAAATACTTGTTCTTGTTAGTAAACTTATTCAGCTATAGTCGATGCACATTCTCAAGGACCCGTCTTTCTTTTTCACAAAAAGACCCGGCGCTCCCCAAGGTGAAAAACTAGGGCGTACAAAAACCTTGTTTACTAATTCCATCTGTTGTGCTTTCAACTCTTTCAATTCAATTGGCGCCATACGATACAAATTTTTTGATATAGGCGCAGTTCTCGGATACACATTAATAACGAATTTGATTTCTCTGTCGGGGGGAAACCCAGGCAAATCATCTAGAAAAATCTCTGGGAAATTCTGAACAACTGGTAAATTAGAAAATTTTGCTTCACCCTGTCTCCTCGTATCAACAATACTGGCAAGAAATCCCTTATATTCACTTTTTAATAATTGCTGGGCTTTAAGGGATGACACTATAGGTATGGTACTTGTATTATTTATTGCTTAAAAAGAATACTTCTTTCCATTTGTGGGTTTGAAACAAATTGTTCTTGACCTACAATCAATAGTGGCAAAATATCTAAATAGCCAGTCCATTCCTAAAATAACGTCATACCCCTTCATATCCATCACTATCAGATCTGCATGCAACTTGTTATCTCCTACTGAACCATACAATCTTGCACCACTTGATCCGAGTGCGAACATTCCCCAGACGGTAGCATTATATCATAACAATGCTCAATCGCCTTAGGCTACCAATTCAATATAACTATGAATGTATAAGATATAAACGAATGCGTTGCACTAGAATCTATCAACGTATAAGCAGTTACTGTAGCGACCCTTAATTCGTTACCCTTAATTTCCCGTATAAATTTTTTTTTTCATATATTAGTCGAAGTCTAAATTGTTGGAAATTGTTTTAAAAACCTTGAAAACCAATAGAGAAAACAACTGCAATTATATTTCATCTTCTTACACTTTAAATGTAATGACCCTTAAACTATCCCTAATTTTTACGTGTAAATTTTTCTTTTTCTTTTTTTATTTTTAGTTTTTCTTTTATACCTAATAAACTCTTAAACCATTTAAAAACCTTTTTGGAAAACGTATTTAAAGTAAGGAAACTAAAGAAAAACAATTTATTAAAAATTGCCCGATTTCCTGCAATCACGATCGATCGCAGTGTGATCCTCATCGATCGTGGTCACGCTGACACTTAGGAACGTAACCTTTTTTGATCCCGATCGATCGCAGCAGTGTGCCCGATCAATCGGGCAGCCTCTGGAATCATTAACAAAATTTTTCTCTGATCCCGATCGATCGTGGTAGTGTGCCCGATCGATCGGGCCGCCTCTGGAATCGTTGGCTGGAAATTTTTCTTTGATCACGATCGATCGTGGTAGTGTGCCGATCGATCGTGATTGACCTTTTTTTTCTTCTTTTCTCTCTCTTTTTTTTTTTTTGCACATAACATACATTACTCTCCCTCTTTCTTTTCCATATTAACTCCAAAATCTTATACACCCTAAGCAATTCAACCTAAAATCATAACTCCACTCATTTATCATTTCATCAACCACTAAATAAACAACTCGAAACCTATCCTAAAACGTGTTTAAAAACATAGTAAACTTTCGTGAAAAATGAGCTGCGTGGATCCATTTAAAACTTAAACAATTTCCCCTGTTTAAAATAAAACTCCAAGCAGCTCCTGTATATTTACAATAAAAGACTTTACAAAAGCAGTTTATAAAATGGTTTTCCAAAACATCCAAAAACACGTATGTTTTCTATCCAGAACCAAACATCCTAAAGTGTTTCTAACTATACAATTTTCCCAAAATACTTACAACCATCCCCACGGGTCAAAACGCACCGACCACACCAGCACACTCCCACGAGCCATCTTTCTTCAACTGATCATTCTTCGGGTGCAGGGATCTCGTCCTCACCTGTATCAAGATCACCTACACCATACAGACAACTATGAGCTAAAGGCTCAGCAAGTTTCGTAAATGCAGATGCATGCTGTGCATATGAAGTTCAAAAATCATGCAACATTTTCTTATCATTACGTCGCAGACAGAATGTCATCGAGATCTCAGCCCGCTATGTGGAGAGGGCACATCCAGTGGTTGGACAACCCTTTCCACGTATTGGAGGGGGTACATGCTCACATCCGTAATAGCCGTGCCTGAGCCCCACCTCGCATGATTAGATAACAGATTGCGTAGATTCATTTCGTTTAGGCAATGTGGTATTGTGATAAGCCCCTTTTCGGCCTTCACAATAGATAAATAGCCCCCTTTCGTGTAACACCCATGAATTTAGATTTAATTAAATTATGGATCTTAGAATTATCTAAATTAGATTTATGTTCGGCTATTCTAATCGGAGAAATTAAGCCGGGTACGGGGTGAGGGTCAATTTAGGAAAATGTATAATTTACGAGATTTAACGAAATTTGAATGGTCAAAAACGAGATAGCAAAACGGTATATTAATGTTTTAATAGGAATTAATATTATTATTAATTTTATTATTATTTGTTTTTAAATTAAAACAACTGAATGGCGATCGACGCCATTTAGTGTTCTTTGTGGCCGAGCGCGAACAGGGGAGAGACGAGGGAGAGGCGAGCGACGATCGACGACCATTCACCGCCATGGTTTTCGACGTTCTCCAGCAAGACGACGGTGGTGAACCATGGGCTAGCGTCTCCGGCTGACTCTGTGCACTAACCGACCCGGTAAGTTGGTTTTTGCCCTGTTTTGTGTTCGGTCTGTGTTGGGGATTGCCGAGCTGCTAGAGCTCTGATCGCCGGTCGTTTTTGGCTGCCCTTAGCGTCTGATTGCCGAGCTTAACGCCGGCAAAAATTGCCAAGCAACAGGGAGCTCGGATTGAGCCAAAATCTGAGAACCCCTTTCTCAGAGCTTCGGGTTTCTTGTGTGAAACCTTGATTTTTCATTAGATTATGTTAATTGGATGTTATGGTAGTTGATTGGTGAGGAATTGGATGAGAATTGATGAAAAACTAGAAAAGAGGAAATTTTGGGTAAAGGGCAGAATCGGGTTTTGCCATTTTTGACCTAGCTACGGTCGTTTGTTTTAAAATTCCTTTTGGCGGGTTAAAATAGGTTATTAGAGGAGTACGTGGCCGCTAGAATCGTTTGATTCCGATAACCAACGCAAAAGTTACGCGCGTTTGAAGTTTTGGTCGGTTTTTACCGAACCCAAATTAGTGGCCCGTTTATTTAGATTTTAGTTGGATTAGACTATAAATAGTAGTTTGAGAGTAATTGGTGAATGTAACCTTGAGTTTAATAAAGTTTGAATATTTGTCGTAGGTCGAGCCATAGGTGGACAGATAACCGAGCATCCTCAGCGAGCTAGGACGCCAGGTAAGTAGTGGATTGCTTGTGTTTTGCCTTCGGGCCTACACCATGGAACGGTAGGGAATTATTTGTTGTTTGCTTGTTTTGTTGTTTTGTTTTGTGCTGCGTTGTGTTGTTTTGTTTTGTGTCGTATTGCATATTTGAAGCATGGCATCATGGTATAGCACGTTAGGTACGATTAGTGGCATTGTTTGGCATTGTGAGCATGAACGTAATCAGATAAAGTGAATTGTAAATGCATCTCGAATAGTGTGCCTTGTCGGGCTGAGGTGCTGGTGTGTAGCACCCTGAGGGGAACCCTATGAGAGATGACCGGCTAAAACACAAAATCCTGAATAGTGTGCCTTGTCGGGCTGAGGTGCTGGTGTGTAGCACCCCGAGGGGACCTCTACGAGGGATGATTGGCTAAAATACGAAATCCTGAATAGTGTACCTTGTCGGGGCTGAGGTGCTGGTGTGTAGCACCCCGAGAGGGACCTCTATGAAGGATGATTGGCTAAAATACGAAATTATGAATTCGGGCTGAGGTGCTGGTGTGTAGCACCCCGAGGGGAGCTATATGAAATAGTTAAAGCAACGAACAGCAAATAAACACAACTGAGAGTTAGAAACTGCATGTAGTAGGATTGAGTTGCATTGTGTGGGTGTGCATTCATTGTCCCTACTTGCTAAGCATTAGGCTTATGTTTTGTGTTCTATGGTGTAGGTGACAAGATTTATTCAGGTGAGATGGATGAGACAGCCCAGGACTAGGCAGCAGTTGGTGATGCATGGAGTATACCGGTGCAGGCTATTGTCGGGGCGCCTCGACCATGGTCTTCGGGGATGTGGGGCTCTGTATTTTTGTAGTTTATTGTAAATGTCTGTTTGTAGAAATGATGGGAATATGTAACCCTTTTTAGTTGATGTTTTTAACAGTTATGGTATAGCTATTTGTATCTGTGTATATAGTCATAGTTAAGGGTGATGTGTCGCCCTATACTGTGGACTTTCTTCACTTAGGGATGTTAGTATTTTAGTTTCCCACTTTACTACTATTTGGAGATTTCGTATGCTGGTTAGTTAAGTAGGAGTATTCTGGATCTGGTTGGGGGAATTGATTTATTGCAGGTACCTAGCATTGTGGAGGCGCTATGTTCAGGCGTTACTTTGCTGAAATTTTTCGGGAAGGACGCCGTGGTGCTTAAAGGTTAGGATTAAGGGAAATTAGTGCGTCAAGGCAGCTAGGTATGACATAAGAGAGCTTCGGGAGATTTAGTTTTAGATTCAGCTATGTCAGTTTTACTTTATGTTTTGAGGTTTATGAAAATTATATTAAATTATGTTTTAATGTGGGATTGGTTAGCAAAGTAGCGCTCCGAGCCAGGGTGGGTTCAGGGGCGTTACATTTCGGGCCACATCTCTTTTCATGAAAACAGTAGTGCGGAAATTCATTTTCTATGCATAATTTGAAAACCATATGATGCATGAACAATTACGTGCTTAAAGTAAACATACATCATACATACCATCGAGACAATAAAAAGTATAATCTATAAAAGAACTAATCCTAACTACCCAACCAAAGCATTAAACAAACAAATCGCCAAGTTCCTCGAAACGACTTTGACATACGGTGTAGGCTAATCAGCCATAGTAAGTCACGAGAACTTACCTCGCGTCCGTTGTAATTCTAGCTCCTTCCACAAGCGTTGTTCACCTAAGAAAATTTCACAACATTTGTCGTTAATACGAGTTTAAACTGTTAAACGTCCAAATTAATTAAACCTTAACTAAAGAAATTTCTTAAAACTCCAAATTAACTCATTGAAGCATTTCATCTAGCAATTCGCGCTCGCAAGTTTTTAAACCTCCGTTAATGGAGTTTTCCAAGCTCCAAATACCCGAAAATCGCAACCCAAGCATTTATACTATCAAACTAAGTCCAATAATCGTATATTAGGCAATATCTAACCTTTCCTAACAAAACCCAGTTATTTTTGACAAAACCTAACAAAACCCTAATTATGTAACGACCTAGAAATCAAGGGCTAACGTCCGAAAGTCACAGAATCTTACATAGGGTTGCGAGAGGAGAAGGAAACGTGAAGAGTCGGGAGTTGATCGGAGAGGAATCGTTGGCGTTGAAGGAAGATCACTGCGGAGAGGGGAAGATCGCTGTGAGAGTTCACAGAGAAAGGTGAGAAAATGAGGGAGGGAGAGAAGAAAAGTGTTTTTAATTAAAATTTGGCTTGGCAAATTACTTTTTTGCCCTTCCTTTGATTTTTTTTTTATTTGTTTCGTCCTTTGTTTCGTTATCTAGCTAACGATTTGGCTTCTCTAAATTTCCTTAGTTCACCAATAACTCCGTCTTATTGCTAGGGTTCCATTAAAACTGTCCGTTCGCAAAACGGACCCCGTTTACTATTTTTTCCACAACATCCTTTATATTACGGGAAACGTAATTCTCGTAAAATTAGTGTTACAACTCCTAAAATTCTTGAAATTTTCTCAAAATTCGTATTAATTATTAGGATCGTAATAACGCTTCCTTTTCATGAAACTAACTCATCTTGACATATTTACAAAAATGTCATTATACATATATAATTACAAAAATCCCGTAAAGAACCGGGTGTTACATTAAATCAAAGTCTAAGTTATTGAAAATCATTTGAAAACTATTGAAGGAAACATATAAAAGTAAAGAAAAAGCTGTCGGCCAAACTTAACGAGGGAAAAAAGGGCAACTGTGCCCAAATTTGCATGGCCGATCGATCGGCAGTTACCAAAATAAGGGGGGCGATCGATTGCCCCCACACCAGGCGATCGATCGCCCTTCGCAATCGATCCCCAGCCAATCGATCGCCCTTTTACAGGCGATCAATCGGCAGACTCTCTGGAACTTTTCAGAGAGTCGCCTCACTTCTGCCGATCGATCGCCCCTCCTGGCGATCGATCGGCAAACTCTCTGGATTTTGAAATCCAGAGAGCTGCTCCTCTTCACCTTCCCTTTTCTTTCTCCCTTTTCCTTTCGATCCTCTGCACATTTTGCACACACTTCACAATTTTCCTTCATCAATTCACATCTAAACACTTCATAACAACACTTCTACCCGCATACAATCGTCACTCCACCAATCACCCAAAAATTGACTCAAAACATGTGACGACCCCAACCCCACGTCGATGCCGCCACGACCTGTGTCGTGCATGCATACATACGTACATGTGTATTAACCTCGCCCGTTCTCACTTAAATATTTTTCTTTTCTTTCTTTTCATTTTTCGTTTCCTTTCCTTTTCATTCGTTTAATCATTAGAGAACGGACTCGGGCTTTAAATCCATATCTAGACATTTGGGCTCTAACTTAACCTTAAATTCGTCAACGTCTAAATCACTAAAACGGGGTTAAGACCATTTTTTGGGAAAATGTTGACTCGGTTTTTGGGTCCTTAAAATCCTTTAAAATACTTGGGGATCGCTCGTAATATACTTTAAAAAGGTATCGTAAAAGGTCGAGTTAAAACGTGTTTTGAAAAGTCAATTTTTAAAAAATCACGTTGGGGTTCAAATGTGGCGCCGATCGATCGGGACCAAAGGCCGATCGATCGGGCCCTCTTTGGATTCCAACTTAAAAACGATCTTCAACGCCGATTGATCTGGACATAAGGCCGATCGATCGGGCCCTCTCTGGTTTCCGACTTAAAACATCCATAGACCCCGATCGATCGGCGCGATCGATCGAGAGGGCACATTCTGGGCGCGTGCACAGCACGCCCAGCGTGCGCCTCGCGCGCACGTGCGCCAGGCCAGCGCACCTCCAGCGCCCGGCCAGCGCGCCCTCTCGCCCCTTTTCCTACCACTTTGCTATTTTTCTTCAATTTTTCACCTAATACACACTTCAATTTCCATCATCAAAACATCCATCAACAATCCAACTAAATTACACCCCCTAAAACCCGAACATCCAACCTAAATCCTCCAATCCCGACACAAACTTCGATTTCAACTTAAAACCACAAACCTATTTTCAAATCACCAAATCTCATCCAAAATCTATTCTATTTCATCAAAACATTCCACAATCGTCAATATTTACCCAAATACACATCGACATCAATATCTTATCTATTTTCATCAAAACCTTCCATACATAGCGGAAGCTATCAAAATAAAATCATCAAAACATTAATTTTCAACCTATCTAGATACCAAACATCCTAATATGTCTTTCTATACATTTCATCAAATAATCTCAAAACATATAAGCTATGCTCCCCACGGGTCGTGCTCGCGTCGACTACGCCTGTAACGCCCCCCGAACCGCCCCGACTCAATGCGCTACTTTGCTAACTCAAACCGCGTTTAAAACGACGTTTAAAATAATTTTTGATAAAATTTTAACTCAGTTTTGGGGTTTTTTGAACTCTCGAAAAATGTTGGAAAACGTGCGTAAAATACGTTTAAAATATGTCAGAAAAAGTCGGGTCAAAACATTTTACATTCCCGACACCCCCAACTCCGTGCCCCGTAAAAATCTCAGAAAACCGACTTAACACGGTTAATAAAAATAAATAGAGAAAGTAAACCCGACGTTATTTGTTTTAAAACCAAAACGAGCGGCATAACGCCTAAAACTTCCAAAACCCAAAACCTGAAAATACACATTTATAAAACCATCTTTTATACAGACACCAAATTCGACTCAACTATAGTCCCTCGCAGGTACCACCTTAACGCGACTGGGCGACTCAACTATAGTCCCTCGCAGGTACCACCTTAACGCGACTGGGCGACTCAACTATAGTCCCTCGCAGGTACCACCTTAACGCGACTGGGCGACTCAACTATAGTCCCTCGCAGGTACCACCTTAACGCGACTGGGCGACTCAACTATAGTCCCTCGCAGGTACCACCTTAACGCGACTGGGCGACTCAACTATAGTCCCTCGCAGGTACCACCTTAACGCGACTGGGCGACTCAACTATAGTCCCTCGCAGGTACCACCTTAACGCGACTGGGCGACTCAACTATAGTCCCTCGCAGGTACCACCTTAACGCGACTGGGCGACTCAACTATAGTCCCTCGCAGGTACCACCTTAACGCGACTGGGCGACTCAACTATAGTCCCTCGCAGGTACCACCTTAACGCGACTGGGCGACTCAACTATAGTCCCTCGCAGGTACCACCTTAACGCGACTGGGCGACTCAACTATAGTCCCTCGCAGGTACCACCTTAACGCGACTGGGCGACTCAACTATAGTCCCTCGCAGGTACCACCTTAACGCGACTGGGCGACTCAACTATAGTCCCTCGCAGGTACCACCTTAACGCGACTGGGCGACTCAACTATAGTCCCTCGCAGGTACCACCTTAACGCGACTGGGCGACTCAACTATAGTCCCTCGCAGGTACCACCTTAACGCGACTGGGCGACTCAACTATAGTCCCTCGCAGGTACCACCTTAACGCGACTGGGCGACTCAACTATAGTCCCTCGCAGGTACCACCTTAACGCGACTGGGCGACTCAACTATAGTCCCTCGCAGGTACCACCTTAACGCGACTGGGCGACTCAACTATAGTCCCTCGCAGGTACCACCTTAACGCGACTGGGCGACTCAACTATAGTCCCTCGCAGGTACCACCTTAACGCGACTGGGCGACTCAACTATAGTCCCTCGCAGGTACCACCTTAACGCGACTGGGCGACTCAACTATAGTCCCTCGCAGGTACCACCTTAACGCGACTGGGCGACTCAACTATAGTCCCTCGCAGGTACCACCTTAACGCGACTGGGCGACTCAACTATAGTCCCTCGCAGGTACCACCTTAACGCGACTGGGCGACTCAACTATAGTCCCTCGCAGGTACCACCTTAACGCGACTGGGCGACTCAACTATAGTCCCTCGCAGGTACCACCTTAACGCGACTGGGCGACTCAACTATAGTCCCTCGCAGGTACCACCTTAACGCGACTGGGCGACTCAACTATAGTCCCTCGCAGGTACCACCTTAACGCGACTGGGCGACTCAACTATAGTCCCTCGCAGGTACCACCTTAACGCGACTGGGCGACTCAACTATAGTCCCTCGCAGGTACCACCTTAACGCGACTGGGCGACTCAACTATAGTCCCTCGCAGGTACCACCTTAACGCGACTGGGCGACTCAACTATAGTCCCTCGCAGGTACCACCTTAACGCGACTGGGCGACTCAACTATAGTCCCTCGCAGGTACCACCTTAACGCGACTGGGCGACTCAACTATAGTCCCTCGCAGGTACCACCTTAACGCGACTGGGCGACTCAACTATAGTCCCTCGCAGGTACCACCTTAACGCGACTGGGCGACTCAACTATAGTCCCTCGCAGGTACCACCTTAACGCGACTGGGCGACTCAACTATAGTCCCTCGCAGGTACCACCTTAACGCGACTGGGCGACTCAACTATAGTCCCTCGCAGGTACCACCTTAACGCGACTGGGCGACTCAACTATAGTCCCTCGCAGGTACCACCTTAACGCGACTGGGCGACTCAACTATAGTCCCTCGCAGGTACCACCTTAACGCGACTGGGCGACTCAACTATAGTCCCTCGCAGGTACCACCTTAACGCGACTGGGCGACTCAACTATAGTCCCTCGCAGGTACCACCTTAACGCGACTGGGCGACTCAACTATAGTCCCTCGCAGGTACCACCTTAACGCGACTGGGCGACTCAACTATAGTCCCTCGTAGGTACCACCTTAACGCGACTGGGCGACTCAACTATAGTCCCTCGCAGGTACCACCTTAACGCGACTGGGCGACTCAACTATAGTCCCTCGTAGGTACCACCTTAACGCGACTGGGCGACTCAACTATAGTCCCTCGCAGGTACCACCTTAACGCGACTGGGCGACTCAACTATAGTCCCTCGCAGGTACCACCTTAACGCGACTGGGCGACTCAACTATAGTCCCTCGTAGGTACCACCTTAACGCGACTGGGCGACTCAACTATAGTCCCTCGTAGGTACCACCTTAACGCGACTGGGCGACTCAACTATAGTCCCTCGCAGGTACCACCTTAACGCGACTGGGCGACTCAACTATAGTCCCTCGCAGGTACCACCTTAACGCGACTGGGCGACTCAACTATAGTCCCTCGCAGGTACCACCTTAACGCGACTGGGCGACTCAACTATAGTCCCTCGTAGGTACCACCTTAACGCGACTGGGAAACTCTACTAGAGTTCCTCGCAGGTGTTACCCTAACGCGACTGGGAAACTCTACTAGAGTTCCTCGCAGGTGTTACCCTAACGCGACTGGGCGACTCAACTATAGTCCCTCGCAGGTACCACCTTAACGCGACTGGGCGACTCAACTATAGTCCCTCGCAGGTACCACCTTAACGCGACTGGGAAACTCTACCAGAGTTCCTCGCATGTGCTACCCTAATGCGACTGGGCGACTCAACTATAGTCCCTCGCAGGTACCACCTTAACGCCACTGAGAAACTCTACTAGAGTTCCTCGCAGGTGTTACCCTAACGCGACTGGGCGACTCAACTATAGTCCCTCGTAGGTACCACCTTAACGCGACTGGGAAACTCTACTAGAGTTCCTCGCAGGTGTTACCCTAACGCGACTGGGCGACTCAACTATAGTCCCTCGCAGGTACCACCTTAACGCGACTGGAAAAATCTACTAGAGTACCTCGCAGGTGTTACCTTAACGCGACTGGGTGACTCCAACACAAACCACATTACGTTTCAACTCACACCACCCTTTACGTTTCAAGCTCACCATTCAAAACCATGCTCAAAACTCGTTCGTTTCGTAGTTTGAAAACAATTATGCATGTCCAGGCAATACTCAAACACCAACTGAAATAAACAATCAAATAACAACCAAACAAAGCAAACAAACAATTCCCTACCGTTCCATGGTGTAGGCCCGAAGGCAAAACACAAGCGATCCACTACTTACCTGAACTCCCGCACGTGTTAGCTCACTCCGAGTACACAATTCACTTGCTCGACCACCTAGCACATTAATGGGAAAAATCACTTAAAATCATCAAAACATAAACTAAGGGATGTTTACTAAAATTCTCACACCACCAAACTAACTTTTCAACATAAAAACCCAAAAATCAAATTTTCCCACAATTTTCAATGTCCAAACTTCAATCGATCATAACTCCCTCGTTTTTCAACGGATTTCAACGTGCCACCCCATTCTGTAAACCTCTCCACGTCTATTATCCATTGAAACACTCAAAACCAACAACCAAACAATTTGACCAATTCAAAAACCACAAAACAGATTCGGCTACTTAACATAACAATCTGGTTTTTCAACGAATTCCACCAATTCTTTAATCTAACCACTCAAACAACCTAAACTATCATATCTAAGGCTTAAACCACTAGAATAGGAAGAAAATACAACAAAGGAAAGCAAAATTTGTAGATCCCTCATTAGGGTTTCCAAACCCTAACACAACTCAACCAAAATCCTCTAAAAACACCAAAAACCATCACCTAAACTTATAAAACTAAAACCCCATTTAATTTCATACCTTAAACTTTAGAAATCTTGAAGGAATGAGAGGGAGAAGATGTAACACCCGAGATTTTTTTTAAGAAGAAAAAAATTAGAGAGAAAATAAAATGATAAGGTAATTGTTTAATAAATAGTTGTTTTAATTAATTTAAAAAGAAAAGTGAATGACTTCTTAATTTAGGTTCGGTTTCAATGAAATTAAGCCGTGGGTTATACATTAAGAACGAGATTTAAAGAAATTTGAATGGTCGAAAACACGAGTGGATAAAATGGTAAATGTAATTTGTATGAATGTTAATAGAAATTATAATTATAATAATAATAATTATTATTATTATTAAAAATAATAATAATAAAACTCAACAGAATAGCCGAAGCTATTCTGTTGAGATCGAGCCCGAGCCCGAGCGCGAACAGGGGAGGGACGACGGAGGGCGGCGATCGACGGAGCACGACGATCACCGGCGGTTTCCGACGGTCTCCGACCAGACGACGACGAGGAGCGGTTTCCGGTTGTCTCCGCGCACGAACCGACGGTAAGGTTCGGTTTTTAGCTCGGTTTTATCCCCTGTTTGTGCTCTGTTCAGGCCGGCGGTGACGAGCAGGATTTGGCTCCGATCACCGGCCGATTTGGGAAGTTCTCGGCATGGGTTTGCCGACCCTTGGACCACCAATGGTCGCCGAGTTGTGAGGAGCCCGATTTGGGCGAAAAACAGTGAAGCCCTCTTTAGGGCATTTCGGGTTTTTGCTTGTAGTTCGGGATTTTTGGTTAGTTTATATTAATTGAGGTTAGATATGGTTGATTGGTGAAGAATTGGTTGATAATTGATGGAAAATTGGAAAAGGGAATTTTTCGGGTGAAGGGGCAGTTCGGGTTTTCTGATTTTTGACCTAGCTAGGGTCGTTCGTTTTTAAATTCCTTTTGGCAGGTTAAAATAGGTTATTAGAGGAGTACGTGGCCGCTAGAATCGTTTGATTCCGATAACCGACGTAAAAGTTATGCACGTTTGAAGTTTCGGGTCGGTTTTTACCGAACCCAAATTGTTGGCCCATTTAGTTAGGCTTTCATTGGATTAGGCTAGAAATAGGAGTTTGAGAGTAATTAGTAGATGTAGGCTTGATTTTAATGGTTTGATGAATATTTATCGTAGGTCGAGCTTTAGATGGACAGGTAATCGAGTACCCTCAGTGAGCTAGGACGCCAGGTAAGTAGTGGAGTGCTTGTTTGTTGCCTTCGGGCCTACACCATAGAACGGTAGGGATTGTTTGTTTGTTGGTTGTGTTTTGCTTTGTGTCATGCATTGTGTGTCATGCATCATTGTTTTCTAACTGACGAAATCACGTGTTTTGCATGTTTGAGTGGTGAGGATGACGTAATGAAAGATGAGAAAATTGATATGTAACCTGGTCTCGAGTAGAATAGCCTCGTGGGCTCGTGGCTCGCTGAGCACCCCGCGAGGTATTTTACTAGAGATGCTATGCAAAAATTTACGTAATGTGTCGTGAGTACGAATACCTCGATATGCTCGTGCTTGAAGGCACAATGAGGATTCTACGATCGATTGGGGGAGATTTGGTTGGCCGTCCAGGATTGTGTTGGGACGTGTGCCTCCGGTCTAGCTCCGTGGGTCAAGGCGTGGCCGTCAAGGATTGTGTTGGGACGTGTGCCTACTTGATTCACATGAAAGTGAAAGATAATTGCAACCGAAATGAAAAGAAAGCAACAGAGTGAGTAGAAACTTCATGTTAGGGTTGAGTCGAGCTTTTAGTGTGTTGTTGTGCATTCTTTCCCTACTTGCTAAGCATTAGGCTTATGTTTTGTGTTCTATGGTGTAGGTGACGAGATTTACTCAGGTGAGATGGATGAGACATCCCAGGATTAGGCAGCAGTTGGTGATGCATGCGGTATGCCGGTGCGGGCTATTGTCGGGGCGCCTCGACCATGGTCTTCGGAATGTGGGCTTTATGATTTAGTAGTTTATTGTAAATGTTTGTTTGTACAAATGATAGGAATGTGTAGCTTTCTTTTTAGTTGATGTTTTGATAGTTATGAGATAGCTATTTGGATTTGTTGTATATAGTTATAGTTAAGGGTGATGTGTCGCCCTATATTGTGGACTTTCTTCACTTAGGAATGTTTGTGTTCTAGTTTCTCTCTTTACTGCTATTTGGAGATTTCTCATGCCGCATGCTTGATAGTTGGTTAGGAGTATTCTGGATCTGTTTGGGGATTGATTTCTTTCAGGTATCTAGCATTTTGGAGGTGCTATTTTCAGGTGTCACTTTGCCGAAATTTTTGGAAAGGATGCCGTGGTGCTTATGTAACGACCCCAACCCCGTAGGGCCGTCACAGGACTTGACTTTACATTGACATAAACTTTCACCTAAGCCCTCGTGTCTTCACATAAAATTTTTCTTTTTCACTCGACACTATAAAATAAACCGAACCTAGACAATTGACTTACCTCTAACAACCTTTAAGGTTTAACTTTGACTTAAACATTTTGAGCGTAAAACATTTCGACTTTTAAAACATTTAAAACTAGACTAAAACCATTAATAACTTAAAACAAATAAAACATTTAAAACAATTAAAGTAAGATCAATTAAAACAAAACACTAATATAACCTATACTTTCAAGAAAACAAACTGCGTGGATCGCTCTAAAAATCGAGCGTATCCTTACCTGTTTTAAAATAACCAAACAGTTTAAAATACCCAAACAGTTCCAGTATATTCTCCAAAAATAAAGACTTCACATCTTAGACATTCTACTACCACATCATACACATCAAAGACTCTACTTTCATACGTTTTTCTATCAAATCATCAGATCTACATACGTAACATTTTCATACTTTCATCCATCATGATTCTATACACATACATAGACACTTCCATTCACTTTCTTAATCAAAATACTTTCTTAATCAAAATGACACTTAAACATTTCCAAAACAACACATCCACATACTAACCATAGACACCTACTAACCACGGTCGGAATCGCCCTAACAATGTTGCCGGGTTGCCACCATAGTCGTACTCCTCCAACTGCGTCCATGATCCTAGCATGCTCATGAAATCTCACCGTACCTGTTCTTCAGCACCTACATCACAGAACTCAAACTATAAGCCTAATGCTTAGCAAGTAGTGACTATATGAATTTAAAACATTTTACCTAACATATGCAGTTTCTACTGTTTCGTTTCTGTCTTATTCTTTCACATTCTTTATCTTATTATTGGGTGCTTCTTTACGTGCTAGATCAAGGTGACACACCTCACGGTCCACCTCACGGGACGGCCAACCTCGACCTAGAAAAGTGACACACCTCATGGTCCACCTCTCGGGACGGCCACTCACGTAAAGCGGGGGAAAAGGAGGCACACCTCACGGTCCACCTCACGGGACGGCCAACCTCAACCCCACCTTCCGTGGTCTTTCTTACGTACTTTATCGTTTCGTTCTCAACATTTCACATCCTACTGTATCATTTTGTAAAAGCATGGAAATTCGTTTTCGTTTCGTTTCGTATCGTAAAACCATGATGCGTGCTCTACTATACATAAAAACATAAAACACACATGCATACAAACCTACCGAACTGTGATGTAGGCCCGAAGGCAAATGCACTTACGTACACTACTTACCTGACGTCCTTAGCAATTTATTTGAATTCTGACTCTTAACCGTGGAACCTGAAAAACCTAACATATCAAAACATTGCATTAGAACTCGCTCGGCATAACTAAACTCTTATTTTCTTAAAAACATCTTAAACTACTATTTATAGCTTAATCTAACTAAAATCTAACTAAACGGGCCACAATTTCGGGTTCGGTAAAAACCGACCTAAAACTTCGAACGCGCGTAACTTTCGCGTCGGTTATCGGAATCGAACGATTCCAGCGGCCACGTACTCCTCTAATAACCTATTTTAATCTGCCAAAAGGAATTCTAAAACAAATACCCGGAACCAGGTCAAAAATCACAAAACCCGAAACTGCCCTTTTTCCCAAAATTTCACTTTTTCAATTTTTCATCAAAACTCTCTCAATTCCTCACTAATCTATCCTCCTAACATCCAATTAACATAAACTAACCTAAAAATCGGAGTTCTAATTCAGAAAACCCTAAGCCCCAATTCGGGCTTCACTGTTTCTCACATTGAGCTCAACACGGTCGATCAACGATAGCCGGCCCTAGGGTTGGCAAACCCGCGCCGGAGACAACACATTTTGGCCGGTGGTCGGAGCTCAATCGAGCTCGACACCTACGGCCATGAACAGACCCGAAAACCGAACCAAAACAGGGAGAAACCGAGCCTTACCGTTCGGGTTGCGCGCGGAGTCGGCCGGAGGTCGCACGCCGCCGTCGTCTGGCCGGAGAGGGGCGGAAGTCGCCGGCGTTCGTCGTTCGTCGGAGGGTCGCGCTCCCTTCGTCTCCCCTGCTCTCTCTCGGTGTCGCGAGCAACACGAACGACAGAATGGTTATTCTGTCGTTCGATTATATTTATTTTTTATTTTTTATTTTTATAAAACTATAATAATAATAATAATAATAATAATCTAATATTAATTCTATGCTTAATTCTTTAATTAGTCTATCAATTCGGTTTTTCCGTAATTTCCTTATTTCTCCAAATATTCCAATTTAATATTAGAGTTCTAACAAAACTCACCGTTTCCAAAACGGACTTATTTTGCTATTTTTACAAATTAATATACTAAAAGGTTAAAACGGGAACTCTAATATTACTTTTCTCGATTTTGGTTTCTAAAATTTCACTTATTCCACTAAAAATTCCCGTAAATTTCTAGGGCTCTAAGGAAACATCCCGCTCAAGAAAATACTTTAATTTGCTATTTACGAAAATTATCTAAGAAATTAGAAAATCCTAAAATCCGAAAATCCGGGCGTTACAGCTTAAAGGTTAGGATTAAGGGAAATTAGTGAGTCTAGGCAGTTAGGTATGAAGTAAAAGAGTTTCGGGAGTTTAGTTTTAAATTTCGCAGTGTCAGTTTTCTTTTATGCTTTGGGGTTTATAATAATTAGTTTAAATTATGTTTCCGCGTGAGATTGGGTAGCAAAGTAGCGCTCCGAGCCAGGGTGGGTTCGGGGGCGTTACAGAAGAATCGGCTATGGAGGAAGAAACCATGGGAAGAATGAGGAAGAAGAAAGAGATTTTTCTCTTTAACCATTTTTACTTTCTCACTTTTAATTTTTCTCCTCCTAAGTTTTCAATTTTATAAAATGGCCACATCTTCTTTCACTCATAAATTCCAACGTGAATTATCTTCTTTCTCTTCACTTTTCATTAATTTTACCTTGACTTTTCCCTAGCTTAAATTCCCACTTAAATAAATTTCTATTGGTTACCATTTCTTTTGACTTTTCAACAAGACTTTTCAACACATTCTTCTATAATTCCCTTCAACGTGAAGGCTTCCACCCTTCACCCTTTTCTTCTATTTTATTCTATACAAAATTCATTTACATTGATTTCTTCAATAACCACTAATAAACAAATCCAACTTAATAGTTTTTACTCAAATTTTCACTTCCAATTGCACTCTTAAAATCAAACACTTAGTGTAACCCTATAATAACGTTAAGCTCCCAGAACATATCTAATCTATGGGCTACGTATATTAAGGAAAAACCCGGGTGTTACAACGCCGGCCGCTCCCCCGAACATCTTCCTTCAAGCTGTTGGCTCGTCGGGTGGAGGGACATCGTCCTCACCTTGCTCGTAGTCACCTACACCATAAAGACACCTATGAGATAAAAATCTCAGCAAGTTCTACGTAAATACCTATGCATGATCATATATGCTCAATGCTATGAAAACCATCCATGTCATTTCATATATCAGTACGTGTCAGTCTATGGTTATCGAAAACAAGGGGGGGGTGATTGTGATGACCCGAATCTGTAAGTCCCGAATCTGTACTGGTACGATGGCTGCACGAACCGGAACCCGGATGGCGGTACGTCCGCGCGGGCGAGCCGGAAGGTGACAGGTCGTAAAGAGGGGGTCGTCACAATCCCACAGCGCTTGGGGAAGTATGTGGAAATGAAACATATGTAAGAGATCCCTCCCTAAATAGCAAGACGCGTTTTGGAGCATAATTGACAACGGATCCCATAAGAACTCCGATGAAGCGTACTCCGGCGAGAGGTAATTCAGGTTGGGTGAGCCCCTCCGGGAAGTTGCTTTCCCAAACAAGCCTTGAGGAGGATATTGGCTGGCGGCCCAATCCCCGAGGCGGACATATCGTTGCTGAGAAACGGGGTCTTTCAAATGGTATCAGAGCCTGTACTTCCGAACCGGAAATGTGGCCAACGAGGACTTTGGGCCCCGGAGGAGGGTAATTGTTATGACCCGGATGTGTAATTATGGTACGTGGTCTGCACGAACCAGGAACCCAGATGGCGGTACGTCCGCCGCAGGGTTACCGGAAGTGACAGGTCGTAAAAGGGGGTCTCACAACCACATCGCTTGGGAAGTATGTGGAAAATGAAACATATGTAAAGAGACCCTCCACCTAGTAAGACCGTTTTGGAGCTCAATTGACGACGATCCATAGAACATCCGAAGTTAGAGGTCTTCGCGAGAGTAATTCCAAGGTGGGGGTGACCGTTGCGGAGTGCTCTCCTCCGCCAAACAAAGTCCGTGAGGGAGGATATTGGGCTAAACGCCAACCCATAGCGGACAATATCTTGCTGGGAACATGGGTCCGTTACACAAGCGGTTAGACAGCCCACACTATCTGAAGGGAGGAAAACCCGCTCACACAGAACGCCAGGTCTGGAACCTCATCCCCGATAACCCCATGCCATGGTTGTTACTGTTATACTTACTTGCATTTACATGCATGTTCTTTTCATGAAATCCTGCATAATTCATTTTCATGACGTATTTGAAACCATGAATTAGCATGAACATTCACTATGCACAATATAACAATACTTAATGTGAATACTATCAAAACGCTACCAATACCATCAAAAACATAACATCACTAACCTATAAAAACAACTAAACTTAAACTGACCCAACCAAAACAATTTAACAAACTAGCACCACAATCCGCAACGCCAATTTCGACCTCTTGTGTAGGCCCATCGCTTAGAGTAAGTCACAGAACTTCTCATATTGTTAGGTTAAATAACTTAAACTCAACAAAAACTAATAAGGTCCTAACTAAATGTCATCCTAAACTCTGTATTTCTTAGTCTTTTCCGTCAAGCACCTTGGGTGCGTGGGTTAAGCTCCAAGATTCCAGACATTCGGATTCAACCTAGCAGTTATTTACAGTCGGTTGTCAAAAGTTCAGATTCAAATCGGCAATGCTATTACCAAACTCAGCTTAACAATGTTCCTACTTTACTCTGTCATAACAAAATCCGGACTGCGGGTTTCTAGCTAAAAGCAGAGCTCTAAATAACTTTTCCAACAACTACATTGTCAGAACCTTACCTCGAATGTGGGTTATCGGAGTGGATACAGGAGAAATCGCTCGCTGGTGGAGAAGTCGCCGGCTGAGAGAGAGCTCTGGAGAGTGGAGAAATCGAAGAGGAAAGTGTGACGGCTACAGTGAGGTTTTTGAGAGGTTTAAGGATTTCCTTATTCTATTTATATAAGCCAAAATCCCACTTTATTACCAATCTGCCACCGCACAAGTTTAAGACAAAATACATAAAAACTTGGCATTAAGACATTAAATCAAAAGGTTAAAAAAAATAAACAGGTGACAGTTAATTCTATTGAGAAAATCACCTGACCGAAGTTGTCGGGTGTTACACTACGTATATTAAGGAAAAACCTGGGTGTTACAACGTCGGCCGCTCCCCCGAACATCTTCCTTCAAGCTGTTGGCTCGTTGGGTGGAGGGACATCGTCCTCACCTTGCTCGTAGTCACCTACACCATAAAGACACCTATGAGATAAAAATCTCAGCAAGTTCTACGTAAATACCTATGCATGATCATATATGCTCAATGCTATGAAAACCATCCATGTCATTTCATATATCAGTACGTGTCAGTCTATGGTTATCGAAAACGCTCGACAGATGGATAGGGCACGTCAAGCGGTTAGACAGCCCACACTATCTGAAGGGAGGAAAACCCGCTCACCACAGAACGCCAGGTCTGAACCTCATCCCCGATAACCCCATGCCATGGTTGTTTACTGTGATACTTTACTTGCATTTACATGCATGTTCTTTTCATGAAATCCATGCATAAATTCATTTTCATGACGTTTTTAAACCATGATGCATGAACAGTTCAATATGCACAATATAACATATATAATGTGAATACTATCAAAACGCTACCAATACCATCAAAACATAACAATACTTAACCTATAAAAACAACTAAACTTAAACTACCCACCCAAAACAATTTAACAAACTAGGCACCAACAATCCTCAACGCCAATTTCGACATATTGTGTAGGCCAATCGGCTAGAGTAAGTCACGAGAACTTACCTCGCTTCCCGGGCACACCGAGCTCCTCGTCTAGAGCTTGATCACCTAAATCAATTCATCGCGTCCTTTGTTAAAACTGAGCTTAAACATAAAGTTTTGGGAATTTAAGAAACTCCTAACTAAAAGAAATTTCCTAAAATTCTAATAAACCTCTCTCGGGCATTTCATCGAGCAATTTACGCTCGCAAATCCTTAAACTCCATTAATGGAGGTTTTCCAAAGCTCCATACCTGACTTTTTCATCAAATGCAAAATACACTCAAACGTTTCACCTAATAACATTCAATAATCACCAATAAAGCAATAACTAACCATTCCTAACCTAACCCAGTTGTTTTCAACGAAATCTGACAAAACCCTAACAATTTACAATGCTAGAAATCGATAATAACGACTGAAAAACTATAGATTCTTACCTAGAATCGCGAGGGGAAGAGAAGCCGTGAAGAGAACTCGAAGATTGGAGAAGAAATTGTTGAAGCAAAGGGGAAGAACCGTGGAGGAGACAGCAAGAATCGTCGTTGGAGAGAAAGGAGGGGAAGAGTAAACGTTTAAGTGTTGAAGGGAAGAGGGTATTTGGGTTTTAATTAAACTTGGCTTGGCAATTTACATATTTGCCCATCGGTTTAACTCTCCGTTAATTCTATTGTTCGACTACCGATTAGGTTTCTCCAAAATTTTCTTATTTCACCAATTATCCCATTTTAATACTAGAGCTCTAATAAAACTTTCTGTTCGTCAAACGGATTTATTTTGCTATTTCTACGAATTAAATCGCTATAGGGTCAGAACCGGAAACTTAAACCTTATATTTCGGTTTGAATTTCATAAATTTTCATAATTCTCCCAAAATTCATATTAATTATAAGGACTCCATTAAAACCCTCGGTTTATAAAACAGGCATATTTCAATTATTTACGAAATGGCCATTGCGCGCACAATTCAAAAACCCGTAAAACCGGGTGTTACATTCCATCCACCTTACAGAAATTTTGTCCTCAAAATTAATTACACAAATAACTCTGGATATTTAGCCATCATAGCTTGCTGCCTCTCCCAGGTAGCTTCCTCTACTCCGTGATTCCGCCATAATACTTTGACAAGCAGGATTTCCTTGTTTCTCAATACGTTTATAGAGGATTCCAGAATTTGTACTGGTCTCTCCTCATAGGTTTGCGTTGGCTGTACCTCAATCTCCAGTGCTTCTACGACATGTGACGGGTCACGCACACATTTCCTGAGCATAGACACGTGAAAGACGTTGTGGATGCTATCCATGGATGCAGGTAGCTGTAGTCGATAAGCCATCTTCCCAATTCTCTTCAAAATAGGAAAGGGCCCAACGTAACGAAGATTTAGCTTGCCCCGTCTCCCGAATCTCATAACGCCCTTGAACAGAGAAATTTTCAAATAGACCTCATCACCTTCATTAAACTCCAACTCCCTTCATTGCCGTATATTCAATTCCTTTTGCGTAAACAGATACTTCAAACTCCGATGATCTGAGAACACTTCACATTGTTGCCCATACAGGTAGTGTCGACAAATTTTCAACGCAAAGACAACTGTTGCCAGTTCCAAGTCATGCGTCGGGTAATTCTGCTCGTACGGCTTCAATTGTCGAGAAGCATACGCAATAACCCTTCCCTCCTGCATAAGCACAAAACCAAGTCCAACTTTAGACGCATCACAATATATTCTGAACTTGTCGCCTTCGACAGGCAGTGTCAAAACTGGAGCTGTGGTCAATTTCTGCTTCAGCTCCTCAAAGGTTTTCTTGCATGTTGTCGACCATATAAATTTCTCATTTTTCCTTGTCAAGCGAGAAAGAGGGACCGCGATATTTGAAAACACCTCAATAAACTTTCGATAATACCCAGCCAATCCAAGAAATCCGTGTATCTCTCGTACATTCTTAGGCTGCAGCCAATCTTTTACAACTTGAATCTTGCTTGGGTCAACAGAAATCCCTTCTTGAGATATAATGTGGCCGAGGAAGTTAATCCGATCCAGCCAAAACTCACATTTGGAGAACTTTGGGTAAAGTTGGTGTTTCTCCAAATTCCTCAAGACAATCCGTAAGTGTTCTTCGTGCTCCTCCTTCGTCTTAGAATAGACCAAGATGTCGCCAATGAATACAACAACAAACTTGTCCAAATATTCTTTGAAGACACGGTTCATTTGTAACGCCCAGAAATTTCGGTTATGTGTTTTGAGTTTTATGTTTTCGGGTTTTCGCTCTTAGGGAGATTTTTGTAAATGAGCAAATTAAGTCCGTTTTGTTAATGGGAAGTTTCGTTAGAACCCTAGGAATAAATTGGAATATTTGGAGAAATAAGAAAATTTAGAGAAAACCGAATCGACAGGTTAATTGATGAGTTTATGCAAGAAATTTACAAAAATGGGCATTTAGGTAATTTTGAAGTCAAAATTTTTATAAAACCTAAAACTCCTCCTTTTCTTTTCATTTCCCTCCTCTCCAACGTGAGTTCCTCACGATTTCTTCCCCTTTTCCACTGCCATCTCTCAACGTGATCGGGCTCCTCCGTTCCGGCGATTTTCCTTCAAGCTTTCTTCCCTTAATCCATACTCTACGTAAGTTCTACACTTTGGGGCAAGTTTAGTTGATGTTGTAGGGTTGTTTTTGATTTAAGGTTTAGTGTAAAATTTCTAGATTTGTGAGAAATCGATAGGGTAGCGATTTTATGGCTAATGGATGATGTTTTGGTTGTTATCAAGGTAGGTAGAGTGAATTAATGGTGTGGGTGAATATTTATGGTTAGGTTTTGGTGGTTGGAGGTTAGTAAAGCACCATTAATGGAGCTTTGTAAATCATGAGCGTTTAGTGCTCGATGAAATGCCCGAAAGAAATGAAATTAGAGTTTTAGGAAAAATTGTCTTAGCTCGGGTTTTCGTTTATATTTGAATTTGACGAGTTAGAGTCGATACTAATGACATGTTATGAAAAATGTCTTAGATAACCCAAGCTCTCCAAGGACGGTGCTTGGCATAGCTAGGACTCTAGGTAAGTGGTGTTAGGTTTTCGGCTTCTAAAGCCCTACATTATATCGATGTTAGGAATTAAATGTCTTAATGATGTTTTCACGATTTTGGGGTTCTAATGAGTAGGGTAGACCAGGACGTTTCCTATGAGTAGTCGGTTAGGCTCGTTTATGTACGTTATGAATGTTTGGATGATTGTTTGACGCACTTTCTTCATGTCTCATGTCTCCTCTTTTAAGATTTAATGATATGTTCTTGCATGCATGTTTTCAAGCAAATAAAGTAAGTAATAATGTTAAGTAAAGTTGGCGGATGAGTAGGGCACACGGTACATTAATGGCAACTCAGGGCACGACCATATGTAGTGACAACTCAGGGCAAGTGTTTGGTCTATTGGGTAGACGGGATTGTGCCTGTGCCTACTCATGCTTAAAGATATATATGTATATGTTATTTAAAGTGAATAAATGAAAAACGAACATGTTTTGGAAAATCATGCATTATGTATACTCATGTTTTAGTGCACCTCTTTACTAAGCATTAGACTTAATGTGTTTATCGTATGATGTAGGTGACGAGAACGAAGGTGAGGAACCCCCTCCTGATGATCACGTGTAGTTGGTTGATGGGCGGAGCTCATGGCGACGGGATGTGTTTTGGCTAGGCAAGAGAATCCGTGGGTGTGTTCCAAGTCATTTTGTGGTAAAGAGGCGTGTATTAGAACGATATTGAATGATGCAATCTATTTTAAGATGTATAGTGAAGTTGACGTTTTGAGGATTTTATATTGGAAATAGGCTTGGAGTGGTGTTATTTTGAATGATTTTATTTTAGGGATTCGGACGTTTATAGAGATGTTTATTTTGTGGATTAAATGGAATTGTTGTTTAATGATTTTAGGTCTTTTAAATCGTAAGGATACGCTCGGGTTTTGGAGTGATCCATGCAGTTTGTTCTCACGAATTTTTAACACGTGTTCGGGTATGTGTTCGAGTCGGGATCTTAGGGAGTATGAAGAATTATGTGTTAAATGTTGTGAGGAATGATTTTTGGGAAAATTTAGGGTGAAGGGTAAGAGTTTGGAGAAGAAAAATTAGTTAAGTGTATGAAAGAGGGAGGATGGGCGTGGATGGGGGCGCTGGCCAGGCGCAGGTGTGCGCTGGCCGGGCGCGCCCAGGAGTCGTCCACGCGATCGATCGTGCCCGCGGCACGATCAATCGCGAATTAGGGTCATTTTTAGTCGTGAATTAGTGTGCTGTGCACGCGCACCGCTGGGCACCTACGTGCAAAATTTTTAGTTTCGACTTTTCAAACCCTGTTTCAATCCGACCTTTTACGATACTTTTTAAATATATTTTTCGGGCGATCCCCACGTATTTTAAAGAATTTTAAGGGCCCAAAAACCGAGTCGACGTTTTTCCAAAAAAAGTATTTTTACCTCGTTTTGGTGATTTTAAAGTTGACGACTCTTATGTCCGTCATGTTTAAGTTAAATTTAGTCTACTCGGGGTCGATCGAGGCAGGTCATTTATCTAGGTCCGTTTTATATTAGAGCGTTGAGTAAAAAGAAAAAAAAAATTTACGTGAAAATCCGATGGTTTAAGATTATGATTACATCATGGTTTGTCCGTGGCGGCCCTGACCGGGTTGGGGTCGTCACAGCTTTGTACACACTTGCTGAAGGTTGTACCTTCAGGGAAAAGGCAGAGAAGAAAGCAATAAAATGGATTCCACTACACTGGCAAAGATGAAAACCAAATCACACACACACTCGATCGGATATTACTCACCGAGGAGATGCGGCTACTTGATGCTTGGAAGCTTCAAGATTTTCGAAGATGAACTTCAATTTTTCATTTCAAATTGTGCTGCCAAGAGCAGCCCTTAATGGTGGTATAAATACCACAACAAGATTAAGGTTTATAACCTAAAAGAGAAGGCTAATACAAAAGGGTAAAATGAAAGTAGGAGAAATGTGAGGAAACGAGTGCTCGGCAAAATGAGAAAATCAAGCACTTTATGATCTCCTTTTAACCTAAGATGGTTCCCACGAGCATAATGTTCAGATAAAGACTCAAAAGATACAAGCATAGTCTGAAATTAAAGCGCTAAAATCTTCTTAAAAGAAAGAGGGTTGAACTTGGATTGGTCTTGAGCTCAGACTTCCTTGTGAGAAAAAGCCTCTCTATAATTGGACGTTGACCAAGCAAACAATGTTCAAGTTCCACGATTCAACCCATTCTAGAAACCTTGAGATGTCAGTTATAATTTTTGTGAAGCTTATTTTTCCAAAATAGATAAGTAAGAATGTCAAATATTTCAAATACTTCTCAGAGGTCAGTGTTAAGGCATATTTTTTTGGAAGTAGGATAATCCTCCGATGTGTGCTTGATCTTCTATTTATGCCTCAACAAGACAATGTCCACCAAGTATTGTCCAAATGATTTCATGTCTTTGATGACTTCATCATACGATCCTCCTACAAAATAGAAACTTGAAAATTTGTTAGAAAAACTCTATTGAATGTTTGATGAGTAGTGGATCTGTGACACATCACACTACATCTAACAATAACAAAGCTACTTCTTACTTATACAGTCACTGTACTTGTACAAAAGAAAAGGAAAAAAAAAAGTTAAAAGCTCCATCTCTTACGCCACCAGTGGAAACTAACTAAGATCAAAATAAATGCATCTCTTAATCTTCCTTCTTCTTTATGTTACCACAAATCAAGAAAACTGGTAGGACGTTTTTGTGTTGCACCTCCCCCATAAATGAGCTTTACAAAAACTGAAAAGCATTTCCTTTCTCATACAGCAACATAAAAAATGTTGAAAATGCAAATGAAAAGTAGATGAACTTGGCAGCCAAAAAGTGATTGGGACAAATCCCATAAATGCGCTTCGTCGTGATCTTCCTCCTCTTACTCCTCGCCTTGATTTTTCCTTTGCACTAACCCTCGAAGAACCTTTACCTTGACAAGTACGTGTATTGTGACACCAATGATTACATTTGCTGCATGTCCTCGTCTTACTCTGTTTACTGAGTGCAATGCGACTCAGTGTCTCATCAATGTCCCTCACCCTTTTCTTCTTAGGCCTACTAGCATGGCGCCTCGATCATGGTGACTTAATTTCAGGCATATTTGTTGGAGGCTACATATTGGGGTCATTGAGTGGATGGATGAAATGAGAATACATTCTGTTATACCTATCTCTATGATAAAATGGATGCACAAAATCTTCCACATTCATTCGCATAAACAACAAACATGGAATTGCGTGGACACATGGTATACATGTGAGTCCTAAGAAGTACAAGTGCATGTTCGATTATGTAAGTCAACAACAAATTGATTGGTAGGATCACTAACTCAAACCTATCACCGCCAGCAAGAGTAAGAGACCAATTTCTCGCAGCATGCATTAACTTATCCAACCTCTTTCCTATTCGGTGGCATAGCAAGTGACGTGATTCAACCAAGGGATGAATGATTGAAACACAAAAGACTCGGTTCACAAAACAGTTTTCAGATAAAATTTATGGTGAACTTCCAGAATGCATAACTCTATCAAAATAGTTCCAATGAAGTTGAAATTTTGATGGAACGTTACCGTGGAAGTGGTGGAAACACCCTCCAAATTTCAAGGGATAACTCGATGAGGTGGGTAGATATGGTTGAAATGGTGATCAATTGGTTTGAGAAGTGATAAAGCTTCACTCCTCGAGGATCTGGTTCTCTTTGTGGAAGAACACTCCAACTTGCTATGAGGAGAGCTTTGTGCACAATTTGCTGATTGTTCTACCTTCAGGGAAGAGGCAGGGAGGATATACAATAAAAGGATTCCACTACACTCACAAAGAAGGAAACCAAAAACACACACATACACTCAAATATAACTTAACGAGGAGAGGCGGCAACTTGTTGCTTGGAAGCTTCAAGATTTGGAAGAATATGAACTTCAGTTTTTTATTCAAAATATGCTGCCAATAGCAGGCCATAAGAGTTGGATAAATACCACAATAAGATTAGGTTTTACAACCTAAAAAGAAGACTAATACAAAAATAGTAAAATGAGGGTGGAAGAAGGAGGGGGAGGGGGGGTGTTTGGCCAAAAAGGGTAACCAATCACTTTATGGTCTCCTCTTGCTATGTGGCTCTTTTCTCCTCACAAGATGGTTCCCACCATAAAAATTATAGAAAATGAAAGCATAAAGTTTAGAAAAGATTCAAAATAAATAAACACAGAGTTGGATTAAATGAGCCTTCTTGATTTTGGCCATGGCTCTCATCCATGAAGATTGTTGGTTCCAAATTGCTCTTGAACTTGGCCTCCTTCGTGTCTTCGAAATGTGCCAAGTATTTGAGTCTTCTCTTGGCTCTCTTAAGCGTGGTCCTTCCTTCAAGTGGGCATGACCCTTAAACTTTAAGTTAACCTCAAAAGTTATGTTGCATTTAGAGAAGATACTCGTATTGGCTTTCATGCTAACGGTCAAAGGATCCAATTGGTTTGTCTTCTATTTGTTCCTTGCAATTCCTTTGCATTTAGGGCTTGATTTCTCCTTCAAGCTGTCACTAAATGCTTACAAAATTAGTAAATTGGTTAGAAAACTCATTGGCTCGGAATCATATGAGCGGTTTCTATGACATATCATCCTCCCCGGGTTGAAGAGAATTTGACCTCAAAACCAAACTTTTCATTCAACAATCATTTTCACGAAAATACAAAGACAAGTCTTGGATCAATTAACTGGCAAGAATTCAAAAATCTTCATCATTGATAATAAAGATAAGTTCCGGATTTTGAACTTGGTCGACGATCTTACTTCTTCCACAAACTCCATATCATAAACTTTGTAAATGCTTCTTTCATTCACCCACTTTATAGGCAATGAAGGTAGATGTTCTTTGTCAAAACCCAAGGTCTTTCGCTTCTTTCATTCACCCACTCCATAGGCAATGAAGGTAGATGTTCTTTGTCAAAACTCAAGGTCTTCCACAGTTTATAATCTGATCCCCAAAACCCCCAAACAAACAGCTAGTGCAAACATCAAAATTTTTTTGGTTAAATAATGCAACAATTTCATGTCTAGGCAAGAGTTTTGTTTTTCCCTTAGTGAAGTAAGCAACATATCTTAAGAAATTATCCTTGGCCATATCACAAATATTTCTATTACAATAATCCAAGTTAATACCAATATCGTAAAGGTCTATATTCCATCCAATTCTAAAAAGCCAAGTAATCAATTTATTTAATGACATATACCTCATTGAGATAACTTGCAACTCCTTGCTTGTGTCTTCATTTGTAACACCCGAGTTAACAGCCAGGTGATTTTCCTAACTGTATTAACAGTCATGAATATTTAATCTTTGCAGTTTAGGACTTATACCAAGAATAATTAATTTCATGTGCATTTAAACTAGGTTGGGTGGCAAAGTTGTAATAACGGAGGGTGATGACCAATATATAAAGAAAAAGGAAATGTTTTAAACCTCACTTGAACCACTGTAGCCGACACCTTCCTTTTCGGCGATTTCTTCTCTCCCAAGCTCTTGCTCTCTGCTTCCGGCATACTCTCTTCGACGATCGGTTTCTCTGCCACTACTCGACTACTCTGTGCCCGAGGATGCATGAATATGATCAATGACTATGAATGATGAATATGATCAATGACTATGAATGATGAATATGATCAATGACTATGAATGATGAATATGATCAATGACTATGAATGATGAATATGATCAATGACTATGAATGATGAATATGATCAATGACTATGAATGATGAATATGATCAATGACTATGAATGATGAATATGATCAATGACTATGAATGATGAATATGATCAATGACTATGAATGATGAATATGATCAATGACTATGAATGATGAATATGATCAATGACTATGAATGATGAATATGATCAATGACTATGAATGATGAATATGATCAATGACTATGAATGATGAATATGATCAATGACTATGAATGATGAATATGATCAATGACTATGAATGATGAATATGATCAATGACTATGAATGATGAATATGATCAATGACTATGAATGATGAATATGATCAATGACTATGAATGATGAATATGATCAATGACTATGAATGATGAATATGATCAATGACTATGAATGATGAATATGATCAATGACTATGAATGATGAATATGATCAATGACTATGAATGATGAATATGATCAATGACTATGAATGATGAATATGATCAATGACTATGAATGATGAATATGATCAATGACTATGAATGATGAATATGATCAATGACTATGAATGATGAATATGATCAATGACTATGAATGATGAATATGATCAATGACTATGAATGATGAATATGATCAATGACTATGAATGATGAATATGATCAATGACTATGAATGATGAATATGATCAATGACTATGAATGATGAATATGATCAATGACTATGAATGATGAATATGATCAATGACTATGAATGATGAATATGATCAATGACTATGAATGATGAATATGATCAATGACTATGAATGATGAATATGATCAATGACTATGAATGATGAATATGATCAATGACTATGAATGATGAATATGATCAATGACTATGAATGATGAATATGATCAATGACTATGAATGATGAATATGATCAATGACTATGAATGATGAATATGATCAATGACTATGAATGATGAATATGATCAATGACTATGAATGATGAATATGATCAATGACTATGAATGATGAATATGATCAATGACTATGAATGATGAATATGATCAATGACTATGAATGATGAATATGATCAATGACTATGAATGATGAATATGATCAATGACTATGAATGATGAATATGATCAATGACTATGAATGATGAATATGATCAATGACTATGAATGATGAATATGATCAATGACTATGAATGATGAATATGATCAATGACTATGAATGATGAATATGATCAATGACTATGAATGATGAATATGATCAATGACTATGAATGATGAATATGATCAATGACTATGAATGATGAATATGATCAATGACTATGAATGATGAATATGATCAATGACTATGAATGATGAATATGATCAATGACTATGAATGATGAATATGATCAATGACTATGAATGATGAATATGATCAATGACTATGAATGATGAATATGATCAATGACTATGAATGATGAATATGATCAATGACTATGAATGATGAATATGATCAATGACTATGAATGATGAATATGATCAATGACTATGAATGATGAATATGATCAATGACTATGAATGATGAATATGATCAATGACTATGAATGATGAATATGATCAATGACTATGAATGATGAATATGATCAATGACTATGAATGATGAATATGATCAATGACTATGAATGATGAATATGATCAATGACTATGAATGATGAATATGATCAATGACTATGAATGATGAATATGATCAATGACTATGAATGATGAATATGATCAATGACTATGAATGATGAATATGATCAATGACTATGAATGATGAATATGATCAATGACTATGAATGATGAATATGATCAATGACTATGAATGATGAATATGATCAATGACTATGAATGATGAATATGATCAATGACTATGAATGATGAATATGATCAATGACTATGAATGATGAATATGATCAATGACTATGAATGATGAATATGATCAATGACTATGAATGATGAATATGATCAATGACTATGAATGATGAATATGATCAATGACTATGAATGATGAATATGATCAATGACTATGAATGATGAATATGATCAATGACTATGAATGATGAATATGATCAATGACTATGAATGATGAATATGATCAATGACTATGAATGATGAATATGATCAATGACTATGAATGATGAATATGATCAATGACTATGAACAAAGAATATGATCAATGACTATGAATGATGAATATGATCAATGACTATGAATGATGAATATGATCAATGACTATGAATGATGAATATGATCAATGACTATGAATGATGAATATGATCAATGACTATGAATGATGAATATGATCAATGACTATGAATGATGATTACGAGCAAAGACATGAACAAGAAAAGACTTATGAGCATGTGATTTTCCCAAATTATGCATTCATTCATCCATGTTAGTGTTGCATTCCTTACTAAGCATTAGGCTTATAGTTTAAACCTTATGATGTAGGTGACGAGTTTTCAGGTGAGGAACTCGAGGTTAATGAGGATGTCTAAGCTTGGTTGCTGGAGGATGCTCAGTGTGACAGTGCAAGGCTGGATAGGCGATTAAGTTCCCTGGTTATGCTCATAGTAAGTCATAATAGTTTATGATGAACAAATAACTAAGTAGAACAGAATTTCTTATAACAATGAGATTCGAATTTGAATGGTTTGACTTCAGAGTCTGAATATGACTTTAAGGATTAATGAATGGTTTGTTTTGTTTGAGTCTTCCGCTATGCGTATTTTTAGATGAGTTTATGATTGCTACTCTTTGAGGTTTATGGTTACTAAGTTAGGAATCGGGTGAGTTGTGATATGTTCTATCGAATGACGATGTTTGATGATTATAGTGTTTTACTGTCGTATGATAGAAGCTGGATGAGGCAATCATCCAGCTGACGTCATCGGCAGATGTAGAGTGTTTAAGCCATCGGATGATGAAAGTGTTATTTTGTCGTCTAGCGATCGGCAGATGTAGAGTGTTTAAGCCATCGGATGATGAAAGTGTTATTTTGTCGTCTAGCGATCGGCACATGAAGAGTGTTTAAGCCATCGGATGATGAAAGTGTTATTTTGTCGTCTAGCGATCGGCAGATGTAGAGTGTTTAAGCCATCAGATGATGAGAGTGTTATTTTGTCGTCTAGTGATCGGCAGATGTAGTGTAATAAGTCACCGGATGATGAGAATGTTATTTGTCATTTAGTGACCGGGTCATGTTTTAATTATTCACGTGAGATGCACATGACCACCGGATGATGTACCCTTATTTCATCGGATGATGTAGAGAGCTTCTCCACCGGATGGTATAGACACGGTTTTGTCGTCTAGTGACTAGTAGATGTGGTTCATTCTTCTATCGGTAGATGCAATCTATAACTTAAAGTTTTCCCTTCACTAGCCGATACACATTGTACTGCCCGCCGGCAGATATGTAATGTTTTCCTTTGTCGATTGGGGCTTAGCGAATCGCATATGACATCTTGAGTTAAATTATGTTTCAAAAAAAAAGAAATACACTACTGATAATGAATAAAGTGTGAGTAATGATGATTAAATAATTAAGAAAGATACGGATTATGTGACGATCCTTCTGGGGTCGCTACATCATTTGTGTTATTTAGCATGAAAGGGATTGCTTCATGGATCTCCTCCCACCTTGTACCCTTTCTATGGACTAGTTCTCCACTAGCAAGTTCATCAATTTGCTCTTGTAACCTCTAAAAAACTAGTGGTTCATTCTCATTTTTGAAAAATTAGAGGACTTTGGATGATGATAAGAGGAGGTTCCACTTGGACATAAAAAACCTCTTCTTTGTTGTTGATCTTCTCTAGAACCTTCATGAGGGATTGTAAAAATCCATTCCTTTTGTATTGTATAAACCAATTCAACATCGTCATCTCTGAAATAAAGGTTCCCACGGATATCCTTGCCATGAATAGTACTTCTTTGTCTTCCATTCTTTTCTTCATTGTAGAGTTGGTAGCAACTTTATCCAAATTAAAATACATTAATTTAATGATCTTGCCCCCAAACTTGAAAGAGTAAGAGTTTGTGACTCCCTCGTGTGAAGTTCCTTGATCAAATTGTCATGGCCTCCCTAGCAACAAATGGTTAGCACTCATAGATGTAACGCCACAAAGCATTTCATCATTATAGCCCCCAATAGAAAAAGATATGCATGCTTGTTTGAAGACTTTAACATTCTCTCAATCGTTCAACCAACTTAAAGTGTCAGGTGTTCAATGCATAGTGGTTTCCAATTCTAGTTTCTTCACTAAATCCAAAGAGGCAACATTCGTACAACTACCGCCATTAATTATTAGGATACACACCTTGTCTTTGATCAAACAAAGGCTGTGGAAATTATTCTCCTGTTGGATAGCTTCATCACAAATTTTAGTGCTAAGTGCCCTTCGGGTGACCGTAAGTAGTAGGCATTCTTGAGCATAAAAGACCTCCTCTTGAGAATCCTCCTCTTCCTTAGTTTGTTCCTCTATACCATCTACACTATCAACTTCATAAGGGTCTTCCCTTAACACCATTACTCGCTCATTGGGGGCATTGAGATGTTATATGCCTAAACCGAGGCACTTGAAGCACTTAATGCCTCTAGATGTCGGTCTTGATGTATCTTCAACCAATATCTTCCCTTCAGCCCCTTTATAAGAGACTTCTCTCATGGATGTAATCTTCCCATCAACCTTGACTTGTGGATCAAATTTAGTAGTGGGGTTTTGACTTGCCTACGAGCCCTACCTGTCGAGCACAAACCAAGATAAGTATTCTAACTATTTTTCAACTAACCGGTTTGTGAGTTTTGTAGGAAAAGATCTTCTTAAAGCTTGAAATGGATTCGTTGAAGAGGAAATTTGTCTTCCCTTATCAAATTATGTAACCAATATCTTTTATTTGTTTAGGTTTAGGAAACTTTAGTTTTTACTTAAACCTTAATTTTTGGCAAACTTGTAGCCATTTTATTGTTTAGGATATTTGCATTTGTAATAGTTTTTAGGACGGTTTTGGATTGAACAAGGCTTGGAGCAAGAAGATGCTAATCAAGGTTGGGCGCGTGTAGCAAGGAATCAAGCAGGCAGCAGCGGCGTGCGAGAGGTAGCTGGTCGCAGCAGGGCGTGCATGAGCAGCAGTTTAGTGTGTAGGAGACCACGTGTAGCAATAGCAGCGCATTCAAGAAGGCATGCGCATGCGAGAATCAGGTGTAGCGCACACGTGGCCGAGCCGTACACTCCAACGACTATATTTTGGCCAAAAACTCCAATGGCTAATTTGAGAGTCTCTCCTCCTCTTCTTTCGACAATACTTCCCCTTCTCCTATTTAAGTTCTTTCTTGAGCCATTGTATCGTTAGTTAATCGATTGAATATTTGAAATCCATTGAAGAACGTCTTCATTTTTGGAGTTTCCTGAGGGATTCTGTTAGGTGCTCATCACCGGTGCATAGCACTCGATGGTTTCACCACATTGTGTCACGACCCTTACCCGTATCCTAATAAAAAATTTTTTTTTTTTTTTTAAAACTTTCACTTTAACTGTACTTAAGCGGAAACCTTAATCAATATCGAAATCGGAATTGAAATCGAAGTTCGTTTGGTAAAACGTTTAAAACAATTTCTAAAGCAATAAAACTTAAACTATTTAAATCAATTAATTAATAAATAAACAATTTAATTTAAACATATTTATTATATATATTTTTTTTATATAAAATGGCAGAATGGGTGGCGATCACTCGCCACAAAACTTGGCCAGTAATCGCCACCAGGCGATTGCTCCTAGCGAGCAATCGCCTCACACCAATGGCGACTGCTTGGCGAGCAGTCGCCACGCTCTCTGGATTTCTCCAGAGAGCGTCGCCTTTTCCATCGCCAAGCTCTCTGGATTTCTCCAGAGAGCCGAGCCTTTTTTCCTTCCTCCTTTTCTTTTCGATACCCTGCACTTCACCTTCTTAACATCAAAAACAAATCACACAATGACACTATAACTTCTCACTTTTCTCACCATTTCTTCACTCAATCCATTCATACACTCATAACATTTACCCCTCAAACATTATTTACTCAAAATTTTCAAACCAACATAATTTTCTTAAACGAACTCAATTCCATAAAAGCAAACCGCGTGGTTCCGTTTAAAAGTTTAACATTTCCTCCTGTTAGAAAAACATCAAAAATATTTCAAAACACTGTACGTTATCTAAACAATCACCAAAACACCCTAAAAACGTATCTAATCATACTAAAATCCGTACATTTTACCATCAATCCCAAAACATCAATAAGACTCTCAAAAACTTCTAACCATGAGTCACCAACCTAGCCAAAACTTAAGCCGCCGCCACGAGCTCCACCCACCAACCGCTACACTTGATCGTCGTAAGGAGGTTCCTCACCTTCGTTATCGTCACCTACATCATACAATAACTACATTAAGCCTAATGCTTAGTAAGGAGCGTACTAAACATAACATTACATATATGCATGACATTTATAAAACATTTTTGTTTCATTTCATTAAGCCACTTTCTTGCCCCGTGAGAAACATACGTCTTGCCCCGTGAGAAACATACGTCTTGCCCCGTGAGAAACATACATTTTGACCTGTGAGAAACATACACGTGAGAATCATACATTTGACCCGTGAGAAACATACACGTGAGAATCATACATTTGACGCGTGAGAAACATACATCGTTCACATAATCGTTCGTTCATTTAACTTTTCATAAAACATGCTCGTAAATAGTTCGTATGCATTTTAGTAAAACATGATGCATGAGGGGTAACATACATAAGGAAAACCTATCGAACGAGCACTACCTAATTCACTAAGGCACTACTTAAACTACCCGCCTTTCCACAAACCCCTATACCCACCTTTTCATCACATCAAACATCATCAACATTGTACGACGTAGGGCCTTAGTGGCCGGAAAGCCTAACGCTCACTTACCTGGCGTCCTAAATATGCCGAGCACCGTCCTTTAAGCTTGGGTTACCTAGAGCATTTAACATCACATCATTAATATCGATTTTCAAATATCGAATCTAAACAATCGACTTCTCTAGCTAGGACAAATCCTTCTAAAAACTCTAATCCTTTTTCTTTTGGGCATTTCATCGAACACTTTGTGTTCATTAATTTCAAAGCTCCATTAATGGTGTTTTACCAACCTCCAACAACCTAGATCTCACATTAAACATCATCCAACTCCATTAATCTACTCCAACAACCTAGATTTAACATTAAACATCATAAATGAGTAATTAATAAACAATCCTAATGATTTCTAACAAAACCCTAATTTTCTTCACAAACCCTAACTCGAAAATTGCTCCAAAACAACAAATAACTTGTCCAAGGTCTAGAGCTTACCTAGCACGTTGTTTTGTTGGAGAAACTCGAAGGAGAAAATCGTCGAAATGGAGGAGTAGATCGAACCGTGGAGATGGCGATGGAGAAAGGAAGAAATCGCCAAAGAGGAGGGAGAGGGAGAAGCTCGTGCGTGGAGGAGAAGAAATAAGGAAGAGAGAGAGAAACTTAAGCTTTTTAATAAAACTTGACTTTCTAAATTTTACCTTTTTGCCCTTAGTTAGTTCCTCAACTTAAATCATCGTTTCGTCCATCGGTTTAACTTCTCCAAAATTCCCTCATTCCTCCAAATATTCCTATTTATTCTTAGGGCTCTAACGAAACTTCCCGTTGGTCATTTGGACTTAATTTATTATTTCCATGAATTATCACTCTATAATGTTTAAAATATCAAAATTCGAAACTTAAGGCTCGAAATTCCTAAAACGAATTTCTCGGGTGTTACACATTGCCTCTCAAGTCCATGGTTGCTTGATTGGTTCTTATCCCTCCCTTCTGTCCTCACTCATCAATAGTAGGAATTAAGAAGAAGATGGGCAAATACCTCTCTTACGCTGTGAATTCTTCGCCCGTGAAGGAATTCTCACCCAAAACACATTGTTGCTTTTGGGCTAGCCACGGGCATTCCCTCACATTACATTCACCCCGTCGGCCTCTTCTGAGGGAGAAGCAGCGAGTTGCAAAGTGTTTTCATCCTATTGCTAGAACTCCTTCGTTCGCGAAACAGTTTCTTCTGACGGTGCTTTAGACACCAAACAGACCGGCAAGGACCCCCTTCAATCCAACGACATTCCTCTGAGGTATTTATAGGTAGTTTTACCAGGTAATACCCAACACCCACCTCATCATCATTGTTTTACTTTTTGTTTTCTACTCCTTTGTTCTTACGTGTTTAGTGTCTATTTGTGGTGCTCTTCCAGCACTGACTTCTGTTTATCATTTCTAGTCTTCCACATGCGTATTTCCCGATTTGCGTCAGTTGGTATCAAAGCCAAACCTGGCTTTATTGATTTGTTTTCTTCTATTTCTTTCTTTGATATTTTCTTTTTGGTGTCTTTGTGTTCTGTTTTGCTAACTAGAATAACCCTGTTACATGAGCTATCATTCTACCTATTTAACCAACATGCATGAATGTTTTCGTTAGCAAAATGTTGTCTCTGTTTTAACCGATAGTAATATCGTGTTTAGGCAGTGTGATAATCTGTTTAGTTATATAGGATGTTAATCACTTGATCAATTTGAGTTCTGCTTAGCATTTCAGATTGTTTATCTTGTGGTTTTCATGTTCTGTTTTTGAGATTATGTTTCTATCTCTAGTGTTCTATGTTTTACGTTATTTGTTTAAATTATCCCACGTTTAGGTGGTTTTTGTCTATGTTTTAAGTTAGCTCGTGTTCTATTTGGAAATTTTAGGATGTTTAGCATTAGATTTCATGTGGGTCTGTTTGTATTTTAGTTTGATTTTCATGTGTTTTGTTTCTGTTTTGAGTTGCACAATTCCTGCTCATATTAAAATTGAACTTGTAATTTTAATAGCATGTCACTAATATTGTTGGCTAGTCTCTATTAAATTTCAGAATTTTGGACAAGAATTGTGATAGTTTTCTGTTTAGGATTCTGTTTGTTTATCTTATGCATGTTCATTGTCTTGTTGTTTTTCAGTTTAGTTGTTTAGGATGTTCTATTGTTGTTTTGTCCTAGTTCATCATTGTGATTTGATATCATGACAAGGAAAAAGAAACTGTGCAGAAAATGTGTTTTTGTTCAGTGCCAGTCTCTGTGGTCAGTGCAGGCACATTGGATTTTCTACCGACTTGCGGGTCTGACAGATCGCCGAGTGAGGCAATCACCTTTAAGGATTATAACCGATCGCCGAGTGAGGCAGTCACTCTTCTAAAAGGGTGTAGGAATGATGTAAATCTCACATCGATTCCAGAAGGTATCCTAAGCTAACATATATGTTTGTTTTTTTTTCTTAATGTCCATATTCATGTATAAAATTCACATTTTTATTCTGTTTAGTTAACCACCTGTTTTGAGTTCTGTTAATTTTCTTTTCTGTTTTGATAGCACTTGTTTAGGTTGTTCTAGGGTGTATTAGCTTTTAATTCGAGGAGCATTATTTGCTAGTTTTGAATTGCATTTGCTGAAAATTTTAGGTCCAATCTTTTGAGCATCAACCGTATGTTTTTATTGTGAAAATGTTAATTGTTACATTGTTTAGGTTGTTGAGGATGTTTTATGTTCACTATTTTGTTGTGCTGTTTTTATAGATGTTTAGGACAAGTATTAGTATTTTTTCTTGTGCTAAGTTTCTTCTCTGTTTTTCTGTTTGAGGTTTGTTACCACGTTCTGCTTAGCTGTGTATTCTGGTTTCAGTATCCAAAATTGTTTCCTCAAGCTAGTTGCTATGTTTTGATGATAAAATTCTAGAGTTTGTGAAAGAGTTTGGATTATTTCTAATTGGATATCTTCTCTCAACAAAAACCAATACCCAAATTCTGTTTCGACATATAAACTGTTTCTTCTGTTTTTGGTTGTGTTTTCTAGTAGTTTAAGCCAAAATTGTGTTTCACATTAAATCTCTTTTCGGCCAAAGCGAAAACTGTTTTAAATTAATAGTTGTAATTTTTCTTGTGCTGATTTAAACCAATATTCTGTTAGATATTTAAACTAATCTTGTGGGATTTTAAATCTGTTTTCCTGCCTTCTCGCTAGATTTTGGTGTTTTTCCTGTTTCAAGTATTCAATTTGTCGCACAAATTATTTGCTGTGTTTAAAAGAAAATCTTTTAGAGCTTGAAAGAAAATTTGGGATAATACAAATTAAATGTTTCCTAGACAAAACCAAGTTCTGTTCAAAGTTTTGTTTTTCTTCACCTGAGACTTGCTAAATTTTGTTGGATTGTTTTTCCTTTGTTTATCTTTCCTTGGTTACATTATTTTGTTTGTTAGTAGTGATGTGTTTGATTGATAAGCAAAGATTGTGCTTTTAGGCCATAAACAAATTTTTTTTTAACCAAGTAGTTGATCCTTCATGAAATGAAGTTTCCTTTTTCTTGTCTGCATCTTTTCTTTGTTTTATTTAAGCTGTTTGTGTGGCGTTTAGTGTCTCATTTCTGCGTCATTGGGTATTCAGATTCGGTTTTCTTTATCTCTCCTTCTTCATTTCTCAAGGCAGATAAGGAATCAAGAAAAGTGGTTGGGATGTGCCCGACCATCTACTAAGAGCTACCAGGAGCTAACTAGCTATCTTGGTAAGGCTCTAAACCGTAGTTGTTAATCTTGTTATGAGAACTTACCCGATAATAATTGCACGTAAATCATGGTATAATTTGTTTGAATATTAAGGTTGTTTTCATGCATGATTTCGTAGCTAGGATATATTTTCTGGGTGTTTTCCAAACTGTTTTCCATTTCTATTTGCTAACCAGATTATCCACATTGCATGTATTGTTTTGATTTTTACGGTCTTTACTCATCATCGCATGATCTATCATGTTTTCTGGTTGTGTGTTTTGCTTTATTGCATGGATATTGAGGCGTGCGGTTCTGATTAGTGTTGTGTGTTCCTTTGCATGAAATTATTGTTCTGTTTTTCTTCACATAATCAAAGTTAATTCCCATGCATGAACATCCTTTATCTCGAGTGTTTTACTGATGAATTGTTCTATTAAAGTGTGTTGTTCTCCTTTCCCAAATCTGAGCATGTTATTTTATGCTTGTGCTGATTTTTGTAAACATCTTATTTACCTTATGCCAAAATGAAGGATTTCATATAACCATTTTGTTATTGTGAGACCTTATGATATTGTAGTATCTCTTTTAATGGTCGTTCAAAGGGTTACAATAATTGGAGGAACTTGGGACTTCACCGACGTCATTGGCCAACCTTTGGATTTGAGAACAAATTCTCAATCACCCGGAGAGGATGATGTGCCTACGAGCCATACTCGTTGAGCACAAACCAAGGTAAGTATTCTAACTATTTTTCATCAAACTAGTTTGTGAGTTTTGTAGGAAAAGACCTTCTTAAAGCTTGGAATGGATTCGTTAAAAGAGATTTTGTCTTCCCTTATCAAATAGTGTAACCAATCCATTCCATCAAGGTTCTACGCAACAAAGAGATTCCGCTGGTCTAAGTCCTATGGCGGAACCACGAGGTGGAAGAGGCTACGTGGGAACGACAGCAGGATATGATGACTAAGTATCCTGATTTGTTTGCATGATTTAATTTTGTGGACAAAATTCTGAATAAGGAGGGTAGAATGTAATATCCGGCTTGTACGGGTTTTTGGATATATTATATTATATTCGTATTTTATTATATAGTGGCATTTTTGGTAAATATGTCAAACCAGGTCCGTTTCACAAAAAGAAAACGTCATTACGATTCTATCGAATAATAAGAATTTTAATGAATTTACGAGAATTTTCAGAGATCAAACACGATATTCCGAGTAAATACACTTTTCGTAATGTAAAAGACGTTCTCGTAAAAATAGTAAACGAGGTCCAAATTGCAAACGGACAGTTTTATTAAATCCCAGATAATAAGTTGGACGTATTAGTGAAGTATGGAGATTGGGTGAAACCGAATGGCTAGACGATTAACGAACCGAAGGACGGAATCAATATAAAAATCAAAGAAGAGCAAAACGGTAATTTGTAAAATCAATTTTATAAAATAACACAAATCCTCTTTTCTCTTCACTTTTTCTTCTTCTCTTCCTGGCGTTCACGAACAGAGAGCAAACCCTCTCTCGGCCGCCGACGACTTCCAACATTCCGACCTCCGTTCGTTCCGATTTCTTCACGGTTTCTTCTTCTCTCGCTACCCTAGGTATGCAGCTTCGGTCTCTGAGCATTTATTCTGAGTTTTCGGTTCGATTTAGGATTAGGGTTTCAATTAGGGTTTCGATCGATTTTCGTTAAAAACGCGAATTAGGGCTCGTAATTAATAGGTTAGCCGTAATTATGTATATGTTGAACATGTTGGACGTTATTGGACGAAGAAAAGTCAATTTGCGAAAAAGTTATAAATCGGTAAAATGTCGGGTTTTTAGGAAAAACTCGTAACTAGAGATTTTGGATTATAAAGCTTTAATTAACGTTTGAAATGCTCTAAATAGCTAAGTGGAGAATTTAGGAGAATTCGTTAATTGAGGATTTTGTAATTTGGATGTTTAATAGCTTAATTCGGTTTTAACGGCAAATATCGTGTTTTACCTCAGACACGCGACTCCAGTGGACGAAGCTTGAGATCCAGCGCGCTCAAGGTAAGTTCTCGTGACTTGCTTGACCGAAAGGTCTACACCATACCTCGTCGTCGTATCAAGGATCCTTGAGGGTTCCTTGGTTTACGTTGTTTAGGTTGGGTAGTTAGGTTGGTTGTTTATAGGTTATGTTGTATTGTCTTGTTGATATGTATGCTGTTTGTTTACTTTCCGCTGATTAACTGTTCATGCATCACGTATTTCAAATGTCATAGAAAATGGATTTCCGCACGTGTTTTAAGGAAAGAAATGAACCACTGTAATTAATGTACGTAATCTGTATCTGTATCTGTATCTGGTTACGCGAGGTGGGGCTCAGGCATGGCTGTAGGGTTTGTGAGCATGTACCCCCCTCCTCTAAATCGAAAGTGGTAGTCCGACCGCGGGATGTATCTTTTCCATTTAGAGGGCTGATATCTCGGTAACAATCTGTCTGTGACGTAATGAAAAGAATGAAAATGTATCTGAATATGAATCTGTAATCTGCACGTTTTATGAATGGCATACGCACGCATGCATCTGCATTTACGTAGCTTACTGAGATTTCAATATCTCATATGTGTCTGTATGGTGTAGGTGACGTTATAGGTTACGTTGACCCAGGTGAGGATGATATTCCTCCTCCTGACGTAGGAGCAGCTGATGGATGATGGCCGTGGGAGTGCGCTGAGCAGTCGAGGCGCGTTTTGACCCGTGGGGGATGTACGTAAAGGTTTTGGGGGTTTTTGAAACATTTTGGATTGATGATAAACTGTATAGAACATATTAGGGTGCTTGGATCTGGATAGGGGTTAGATAACGTTTTGGTAATTGCATGTAAAACGCTTTGGTATAAACAGTTTTGATAAACGTTATGAAATGTTTTGGTTTAAATGTTTAAGTTAAATGAAAACGTTATGAAATGTTGTTTGTAGGTTGTTACGGATAGCTCGGTTTTTAGAGCTATCCATGCAGTTGGACTTCGTAAAGTCCGCTGCAAGCGGAAGAGAATTGTAAAAGGGTTGCTCTCTGGAATCGGATTCCAGAGAGATGAAAGTTTGAAATTTTGAAACGTTGTTGTGAATATAGGCGTGAAGTAATAGAATTTTGCTCTCTGGAATTCAGACTTCCAGAGAGCTAATTGATGTGTTTGTGAAGCGTGAAGTGTTGGAGAGTTTGAAGGAGGGGATCGCTGCATTGTGTGCAGCGATCGATCTCTGCTGCAGAGCAGAGATCGATCGCTGCTTGCTTACAAAGCTGCAGCGATCGATCTCTGCTCTGCAGCAGAGATCGATCGCTGATGCTGTGAAGCAATGCAGCGATCGATCTCTGCTGCAGCGCAGAGATCGATCGCTGCCTCGGCGCAGCGATGCAGCGACCAGTCGCTGCACTGGTCGCTGCCTCTAATTTCGGGGGCCTGGACAGTTTTGCCCTCCTTTCTTCTGCGTGGTTTTTTTAAACGTTTTTATTAAATGTTTTTAAGTTTTATTAAATTGTTTTAGTTTATGTTTTAAATGATTTCAAGGTTCGATTTCATTTCTGTTTTCAGTTCCGATTTCAACCTCAGTTTAGATTACACAGTAAGTTTAATTTAAAGAATAGAAAAGTAAAAAGTAAAAAATGAAAAATTTGTACGGGTAAATGGGTACGGACTTAGGGTCGTTACAGTTTCGGATTGAACAAGAAGATGCTGATCAAGGTTGGGCGCGCGCAGCATGGAATCAAGCAGGAAGTAGCGGCACACGGGAAGCGGCTGGGCGCAGTAGGGTGCGCACAAGCAGCAGCTGGGCATGCAGCACAAGGGAATCGGCGCAAGTAGGAGACCACGAGCCACAATAGCAGCGCGCATCCGAGAAGGCGTGTGCGTGAGAATCAGGCGCAACGCACATGTGGCCGAGCCGTACACTCCAACGGTTATATTTTGGCCAGAAACTCCAACGGTTAATTTGAAAGTCTCTCCTCCTCTTTTTATGCCGATAATTCTCCTTCTCCTATATAAGCTCTTTCCTGAGCCAAATCAATTGAATATTTGGAAAACATTGAAGAACGTCTTCATTTTCGGAGTTTCTTGAGGGATTCTCTCGGTACTCATTGTCGGTGCGTAGCACCCGATGGTTTAACCACATTTCCTCTCAAGTCCACGGTTGCTTGATTGGTTCTTATCCCTCCCTTGTCTCCTCACTCATCAATAGTAGGAATTAAGAAGAAGATGGGCAAATACCTCTCTTACGCTGTGAATCCTTCGCCCGCGAAGGAATTCTCATCAAAACACATTGTTTCTTTTGGTCCAGCCACAGGCATTCCCTCACATTCCATTCACCCCGTCGGCCTCTTCTAAGATAGAAGCATCAAGTTGCAAGGGCTTTTCATCCTGTTGCTGGAACTCCTTCGTCCACGAAAAAGTTTCTTCTGACGGCGCTTTGGACACCAAACAGACCGACAAGGACCCCCTTCAATCCAATGTCGTTCCTCTGTGGTATTTACAGGTAGTTCTACCAGGTAATACCCAACATCCACCTCATCACCATTGTTTTACTTTCTGTTTTCTACTGTAATATCCGGCTTGTACGGAATTTTAGATTTAATATATTATATTGATATAATATATTATATGTGGCATTTTTAGAAATTATGTCAAATCAAGTCGGTTTCGCAAACGGAAAGCTTTATTGCAATCCTAACGATTAATAGGAATTTTAAGAATATTACGAGAATTTTCGGAATAGTGACACAATATTCCGAGTAACTATGTTTCTCGTAATGTAATGGATGTTTTTATTAAAATTAGTAAACGAGGTCCAAATTGTGAGCAGACAGTTTTAATAAAGCCCTGGTAATGAATAGAAGTTATGGGCAAAATATGGAGTATTCGAGAATCCGAATCGAAGGACGATTAACGAAACGAAGGACGAAACAAATAGATTTAAGTAAGAAGGGTAAAATGGTAATTTGCAAATCCATTTTATTAAATAACACAAAATCACTCATTTATCCCTCACTTTCTCTCTTCTCTCTTTTCTCTCTGGAACGCACGAACAGAGAGGAGAAACTCCTCTGGCCGCCGACGATCCTTCCCCGTTCCGACTCCGTTCAAGCTCCGTTCTTCCTCCGTCCTTCACGTTTTCTTCCTCTCTCGCTACTCTCGGTATGTAGCTTCAATCTCTGAGCGTTTGTTTTGAGTTTCGGTTCGATTTAGGGTTAGGGTTTCGATTAGGTTTTCCGTTAAAAATGCGATTTAGGCTTCGTAATTAATAGGTTAGCCTTGATTAAGTATATATTGAACGTATTTGACGTTATTGGACGAAGAGAAATCAAATTGTAAAAAAATTATAAATTGGTAAAATTCCGGGTTTTTAGGAAAAACTCGTTATTTAATATTTCGGATTATCGAACGTTAATTAACGTTATAAACGCTTTGATTGGCTAAATAAAGAATTTAGGAGAAATTCTTTAGTTAAGTTTTTAGATTTGGACGTTAATTGTTTAAATTAGTTTTAATGGTAAATATCGTGTTTTCCTCAGACACGCGACTCCCGTGGACGAAGCTTGCGATTCAGTGCGCTCCAGGTAAGTTTTCGTGACTTACTTTGACCCAAAGGTCTACACCATACTCTGTCGTCATCTCGAGAATACTCGAGGAATCGTTTGTTTTACGTTATTCTGGTTGGGTAGTTAGGTTAGTTGTTTATAGGTTATGTTATATTGTCTGCTGATATGAACTGTTTGTTTACTTTCCGCTGATATGAACTGTTCATGCATCACGGTTTTCGAAAGTCATGAAAAGGAATTTCTGCACATGTTTTTAAGAAAAGGAACGTATATCTGAAATGAAATCTGTAACGAAATCTGAATGAATAAACGTAATCTGTCTGTTTCTGGTCATGCGAGATGGGGCTCAGGCACGGCTGTGCGTGTTGCAAGCGTGTACCCCCCCTCTCTAACCCCACGGGGTAGTCCAACCGCCGGACGGGCCCCCTTGGGTTAGTGGGTCGAGGTCTCGGTGACAATCTGTCTGTCTGCGACGTAATGAATCTGTAATCTGTAATTCTGTATCTGTAATCTGAATCTGAGCATGATTTCTGAATGGCATACGCACGCATGCATCTGCATTTACGTAGCTTACTGAGATTTCAATATCTCATATGTGTCTGTATGGTGTAGGTGATCTGCTAGGTTACGTTGATCCAGGTGAGGACGAGGTTCCTCCTCCTGACGTAGGTGGCAGCTGATGGATGATGGCCGTGGGAGTGCGCTGAGTAGTCGAAGCGCTTTCTGACCCGTGGGGACGTCTGTGTACGTGTTTTGGGGAATTAATGTTAATTATGAATGTATAGACATTTTAGGTTGCTTGGGTTCTGGATAGGGGTTAGATAACGTTTTGGTAACTGTATGTAAAATGTTTTCTTTAAACTGTTTATTGGATGTTTTGAGAATGTTTTGAACGGTTTCAGGATAGTTACGGATAAGCTCGGTTTTCAGAGCTATCCACGCAGTTGGACTTCGCAAAGTCCGGTGCAAGTTTACAGTGTTTAAGTTATAAATAGGTAGAGTTTAAGTTATAATTGAAGTGTGAAAAGTGATAATAATATGAAGATTAGCTCTCTGGAAATCGGATTTCCAGAGAGTTTACATTGATAAGTTGAAGTGTTTTTGCTCTCTGGAAATTCCAGAGAGCAATAGCAAGAATAATCGCTGCATAGTGTGTGCAGCGATCGATCTCTACAGCAGAGCTGAGATCGATCGCTGGTTGCTGTTCTCTGGAGACCGTGTGACCAAAAAGGGAAGAGAAGGATCGCTGCACTGCAGTGTGCAGCGATCAGTCGCTGCAGCAATGCAGCGACTGATCGCTGCTTGCTGCAGCAACTGCAGCGATTGATCGCTGCAGCAATGCAGCGATCAGTCGCTGCTTGCTGCAGCAACTGCAGCGCATGATCGCTGCAGCAATGCAGCGATCATTCGCTGTTACTTTGGGGGCAGAATCCCGATTCTGCCCTCCCTCTTTTCTGAACTATTTTTAAAGTTTTATAAATGTATTTAAGTTTTTAATTAAATTGTTTTATAGTTGTTTTAAAGTATTTTAAAGTCCGAATTCAATTTCGATTTCCGTTCCGATTTCAACTACAGTTTAATTTCCGCGTAAGGTTTTAATTAAAGTAGAGGAAAGAAATAAGTACAAAAATGAAAATGAAAAATTTATATGGGTAAAATATGGGTACAGAATTAGGGGTGTTACATCTACTCCTCTGTTTTTACGTGTTTAGTGTCTATTTGGGGTGCTCTTACAGCACCGACCCTCTGTTATGCATTTGTGTCTTTTGTTTATTGTTTTGTCTTCCGCTTGCATGTCTTTCTTGGTTGTTTTCGTGTTAGGTTTGAGCTAAGCCAAGAGTTGTACTCCATATTTCTCCTTTTCCTTTACCTCTCTATCTTAATGGCTAGTTGAATAGCACTATCCAATTACTCAAAGGGTTGCAACTCCACAACATTTCCAATTTCCTTATTCAATCCTCTAATGAACCTTGCAATTGTTTGTTTCTCTGGCTCTTCCAATCCACATCTATCTTTCAAAATCTCAAACTCGGTTAAATAGTCTTCAACCGTGGAGGTATCTTGCCTTTGATGTTGTTTTTGTAAAAACATTTCTTGTCGGTAATATCTAGACGCAAATCTTTTCCACACTAGAGACTTCATAACCTTCGAAGTCACAACATATTCATCATCATCCCTCCTCCTTTGAGATCTTAAGTTTTCCCACCATAGACTTGCATAGCTCAAGAGTTCATGAGAAACTAGTTGTATCTTCATCTTTTTTAAATAGTAATAACAATCAAATATTTTATCCACTTTCTTTACCCAATAAAAAAAATCATCTCCATTACTAGAACCCTTAAAGTTGGGAATAGATACCTTCTTATTCTTCATGTTGTTGTTGGAAACAAGTCTTTGTCGTGGACTTACATCTTCTCCTTCATCTGTGTCTTCCTCCTCACGGACTTCATCTAGGCTGGCTCTCTTCCTTGGATTTTCAACTCTTCTTCGAAGAATTGGTATTGGGGTTGACATGAATTGCTGACTTCTTCTCTCCAATATTAGTTGATGCAAAGTCGTATACATGTCTGTAAGTTAATCAAGCTGACCTTGTACACTAGAATTACCCTCCTTTGAAAGTGGTGGTGCACTCGGTTGGTTTGTTGAGTAACGATTTTGAGTGGTATTACCTCCATTCCTTGTCATCATTTTAAGCAAAAAAAATACCAATAAATAGAGGAAAAGAGAAATAAATAATGGAGCTTTGATACCAAGTGACGTGATTCAACCAAGGATGAATGATTGTATTACAAAAGACTCAGTTCACAAAACAGTTTTCAGATAAAATTTATGGTGAACTTCCAGACCAGAATGCATAGATCTATCAAAATAGTTCCAATGAAGCTGAAATTTTGATGGAACCTTACCCTTGAAGTGGTGGAAACACCTCTAAATTTCAAGAGCTAACTCAATGAGGGTGGGTAGATATGGTTGAAATGGTTCTTAATTGGTTTGAGAAGTGATAAAGTTGCACTTCTCGGGGATCTGGTTCTCTGTGGAAGAACACTCCAACTTGTTATGAGGAGAACTTTGTGCACCCTTGCTGATTGTTCTACCTTTAGAGAAGAGGCAAAGAAGGGATGTAATAAAAGAATTCCACTACACTCACAAAGGTAGAAACCGAAAACACACACATACACTCGGATATAACTCAACGAGGAAAGGTGGCGACTTGTTGCTTGGAGGGTTTAAGATTTGAAAGAAGATGAACTTCAATTTTTGATTCAAAATATGCTGCCAATAGCAGCCCATAAGAGTGGTATAAATACAACAATAAGATTAGGGTTTGAAACCTAAAGAGAAGACTAATACAAAAATTGTAAAATGAAGGTGGAAGAATAGGGGTGTTGGGCCAAAAGGGATAACCAATCACTTTATGGTCTCGTCTTCCTATGTGGCTCTATCCTCCTCACAAGATGGTCCCCACCATAAAAAATACAGAATATAAAAGCATAAAGTTCAGCAAAGATTCAAAATAAATAAACACAAAGTTGGATTAAATGAGCCTTCTTGATTTTGGCCATGACTCTCATCCATGAAGATTGTTGGTTCCAAATTGCTCTTGGACTTGGCCTTCTTGGTGTCTTCGAAATGTGCCAAGTATTTGAGTCTTCTCTTGGCTCCCTTAAAGCGTGGTTCTTCCTTCAAGTGGCCATGGCTCTCAAACTTTAAGTTAACCTTAAGAGTTATGTTGCATTTAGAAAAGATGCTCGGATTGGCTTTCATGCTAATGGCCAAAGGATCCGATTGGTTTGTCTTCTCCTTGTTCCTTCCAATTCCTTTGCATTTAGGGCTTGATTTATGCTTGACCTACAAAATTAGCAAATTGGTTAGATAACTCATTGGCTGAGAATCTTGTGAGCGATTTTCGTGCTACATTAGCAAGCCATGATCCTGTTTCATGGTCCTATGGCTCTTCACTATCCTTATGATATACTTCAACAAGTTGAAGTACGCAAACTCTCTGCTACAGAAAAACAGTTTGACCTAGAAATACCCCACTTTTGGCAAATGCACAACTTTCTCAAGGGAACTCCAATGGTGTTGAAACTTCAGTGGGATCTTACTCTGGATATGATGGAAATGCTCTCCAAAACTCAGGGCTCAACTCGAAGGGAATGGAGTGAAATGGATGATGTGGTGCTAGTTGGTCCAGAAAGCTATAAGTTGCACTTCCTGAGCTCTTGGCTCTCCTTGAGGGGCACTCCAACTTGCTATGGAGAGAGTTTTATACACCATTGTTGAATGTTCTACCTTGATAGAATGAGGTAGAGAAGGGATGCAATAACGTGGAAACCACTACACTCACGGAAATGGAGTCCAACAACACACGATAACAATCAGATATAACTCACCGATGGATTGTGGACTTGATGCCGAGAAGCTTCAAGATTTTGGGAAGAAAACGATTCTTTTGTTTTCTATTCAACCAAATTGCCTTCAGCAGCTAAGAAGAGTGGTTTAAATACCACTTTCCTTTACAAAATTAGGGATTCTAAAGAGCAGCTACTAAGAAGGATCAAGGGAGGTGTGTTCAGCTAGTACACCTGGCGAGTACATGAATGCATGACAAATTTTGAAAAACACACCATTCTCTCCAAATGACATTTTCAAGTGGTCTCTTTTTCCATAAAACACAATTAAAAGAAACCCCTAATGCTAAGAGTGTTCAACCATCAACAATCAAATAAAGAAACTACTAAGAGATAAGTTATATGATCGATTTCTTCAAATTGTCTTAAGGAAGACATTGGCTCCTTCAAGTTTGGTTTGGGCTTGAGGATGCTCCCATGTCAACAAGTGCAAAGGCCTCTCATTGTCTTGTGTGTTCGGCTCTAGCTCCGTTTGGACATCAACTGCATCACCTATAACATGTGTAACGCCCCAGATTTTATAAACCCGGTTCGCTACTCTCAATGCTGAACCACACTATGACATTCTGAGAAAATTTCAAAATTTCACTCAACGGTCAAAGTTTGACCCTTAAAACGATAAAACTTGCAGCGGAAATTCATTTGTATAAAACAACATTTATTAATTAATTAAAATATTAAAGTCAATCGGTTGAAAGAAAACAAAAGAAAACAAAACACCTCTACCGCGGAGCGACATGTCAGTTGACGACATGTCGACTACCCCATCCACCGCTCAGAAAACAAAAAGACATCTACCGCTAAACAGTGACAGTCAAACGACACTTCGACTACCCACATCCACCGCTCACGAAACAAAAGACATCTACCGCTAAACAGTGACAGTCGAACGACACGTCGACTACCCACACCCACAGCTCACGTCCACCGATCAAATCCTTCGAATGACAGTAACCCTCAGCATCCACTGATAGACTACATCCACTGATAGACTATATCCACCGGTGAACAGTAACACTCAACATCCACCGATAGACTACATCCACCGTGAACAGTAACACTCAGCATCCACCGATAGACACATCCACCAGTGAACTGTAAACTCACTCATCCACCGGTGAACAGTAACACTCAACATCCACGATAGACTACATCCACCGGTGAACAGTAACACTCAGCATCCACCGATAGACTACATCCACCGGTGAACAGTAACACTCAGCATCCACCGATAGACTACATCCACCGGTGAACAGTAACACTCAGCATCCACCGATAGACTACATCCACCGGTGAACAGTAACACTCAGCATCCACGATAGACTACATCCACCGGTGAACAGTAACACTCAGCATCCACGATAGACTACATCCACCGGTGAACAGTAACACTCAGCATCCACCGATAGACTACATCCACCGGTGAACAGTAACACTCAGCATCCACCGATAGACTACATCCACCGGTGAACAGTAACACTCAACATCCACGATAGACTACATCCACCGGTGAACAGTAACACTCAGCATCCACCGATAGACTACATCCACCGGTGAACAGTAACACTCAACATCCACCGATAGACTACATCCACCGGTGAACAGTAACACTCAGCATCCACCGATAGACAACATCCACCAGTGAACTGTAACACTCAACATCCACTGATAGACTACATCCACCGGTGAACAGTAACACTCAGCATCCACGATAGACTACATCCACCGGTGAACAGTAACACTCAACATCCACCGATAGACTACATCCACCGGTGAACAGTAACACTCAACATCCACCGATAGACTACATCCACCGGTGAACAGTAACACTCAGCATCCACCGATAGACTACATCCACCGGTGAACAGTAACACTCAGCATCCACGATAGACTACATCCACCGGTGAACAGTAACACTCAACATCCACCGATAGACTACATCCACCGGTGAACAGTAACACTCAGCATCCACGATAGACTACATCCACCGGTGAACAGTAACACTCAGCATCCACGATAGACTACATCCACCGGTGAACAGTAACACTCAACATCCACGATAGACAACATCCACCAGTGAACTGTAACACTCAACATCCACTGATAGACTACATCCACCGGTGAACAGTAACACTCAACATCCACCGATAAACAACAACACTCAAAACAAAGAACAACTCTGACTGCTAAAAGAACTTGTAAATTCACTGTAATCATTCAAAATAGCTCAAATCCACAAATTTGCTCCAAAATTCAGTAAAAGACCTAATTATAATTATCAAGTATCCTTTCCAGAAATAAATCCCCAAAAAAAGAAACATAACCGAATACTAAGGCTATCACTGTCTTTAAAATTCTCAGCAAAAGTAAACTGGACATTAGTTCACAACTTTCTAAAAATCCAGCAAAGCAACTACATCTAAAACCAAATCATGTTTTCATAATCAAACAAGAAAACCACGAAGGTGTTAAAAACATCAAAACTACTGCTGTTATTAAAATCCTCAGCACACTTCAACAAAACACTTAACCACTGAGACTTCACATACTGACATTTGTTAAACCGCCTCATCAATTCACCAAACCGTGGCATAGATGTGCTCTATCAACATCGTCTATTCTTCTGTAAACTCAGAGAAATTACCTATTGGGAACTCAGTACCTACATCACAAAACTCATCTATTAGCTAATGCTAAATAAGTAGAGCATTAATGAAATGAAATGCTGAAACATAAATCCTGTTCATACAATTTCTACTTTCTCAACTCAGTTGTGATTTCATTCGTACATGATCTGATCCCTCGGTTCCATTGGGAGTGAGATCAATTTCCAAAAGTCATACATCCTCTTCATCGATTAAGGGGCGGATTAGTTCCCTTAACAGTTGATCTGATCCTATATTTCATTGGGAAGAGGATCAATTTCCCAAAGTCATACATCCTCTTCATCGATTAAGGGGCGGATTAGTTCCCTTAACAGTTGATCTGATCCTATATTCCATTGGAAAGCGGATCAATTTCCTAAAGTCATACATCCTCTTCATCGATTAAGGGACGGATTAGTTCCGTTAACAGTTGGTCTATTACAATCTGCTCATAATTTACCATGTCATTACATGTAAATTCATTTTCGTGTTCTTTCCAAAAACATGATACATGACATACAGAAAACATTCAAACAAGCATAAAACCTACTGTTTTGTGATGTAGACCCGAAGGCACACACATACTCTACTTACTTGGCTTCCTGGAAATGCTAGGTTGTAAGCTACCTCAGAAGTTTGCCCACCTAAAGCCGTAAACAGAACATTAATCAAATCTTCACTAAGCTTAATCCTAAATCAACCAGAAATCTAAAGAACTAGTTTGGAACTTTGATAATCATGGATTCCCGATTTTTCACCAAAACCCGAATCTAATCTCATTCACGGCATTCCCAGCTCACACACATTGTACACCCTATATTATCTCGCCACTAAAACACAAGGTAAACGAAGGAAACTCACCTAGGCTGGAGAAATCGCTGGAGAAATCGGAGGGGAAATCTCCCAGAGCACTCTGCTGAGCTGAGAGCCGAAAAATAAAATGAGAAACAGTGGCGGCTAAACCTCATTAAACCCTCCCTTAAATACGATACGATATCCACTATAGATCTCCATTTACCATTTTGCCCTTATTTAGTCACTCATTAACCTAATCAATAATTCTCCCAATTTCATCCATAAAATGTACACTATTAGTTGACAAGGTAAAATCGGTTCGATGGAACCGAGTGTTGCAACATGAGCACACAAATTAGATAAAATCTTGGTTTGTGATCAAGTGGTTGTCCCCCTAGGCACATCACCTTACCATTAACGTCTTTTTTATCATTTCGAACATAGTCACAATTGGCTTATCTCGAGCTGTAAAATCAAGAAGTTGAAAGACTCGCTAAGATTGATGAGAGAAATATCACATTTTGGCACATGACTGAAAGCATGTTTTGCCAATAATTTTGGGTCATATGATTGTAGATGCTCATATGTGATTTTATCCACAAGTTCTAGCCTCTTCAACAGTTGCTTGAATGCAGCTGCAGTTGTTCCTCGCAAAGAGTTCATCATTATATCTTTGTAAAGCTTCTTACCACAAAACCAGGTTTTGAAGTTTGCATACACATGCCGTAAACAAAATCTAATCTCAGCTTTGGGAACCCAGTCTTCTAGTGCCTTCACAAACCCCTGCATTTAACAAATAAAAATGTTAGACAATGCACATAAAAAGTTCATGTAATCCAAATAGTAGTGAATAGTTCAATACCTTTTTGTTGGTCGGATATAAAAGTCCATCTTGCACCTCTATTAAGTGGTAAATCCCATTTTACCAACTCCAAAAATCATGTCCACAAGTCCATACATTCGGTTTTAACAACTGCAATGGCAAGCAGATTTATTCTGTCATTTCTATCAATTCCAACTGCTGTTAGAAGTTTCCTTGTGCATTTGCCCTTCAAATGACACTCATCAAGACATAGCATCAGTCTACCTTCCTCAAGTAAACATGCCTTACATGAAGCGAAACATATTTAGGCTCTCTTGAATATTGGTTCGTGTGAGAATTCTGGTCGATCAACACTAGCAATAAATGTTCTACCAGGATTTGTCTATACTATCTTCGTTGTATATGAACGTAGTTGTTTATATTGCTCGTCTCCACAACCATTATTCATTTTTTGAGCCTAGTTTTTTGCTCTATATGCTAGTGTCTGCGTAATGTTGATGTTGTACTCTCGTCGAACGTTCTCAATTATGGACGGAATTTTCCACTTAGGTTGCTTCTAAACTTATCCCTGTAATTAGTTGCCACCCATTTTGTTGTGGTATGTCTGTTCTCCATGGTACGTGCATAGGTGTGCACATTAGTCAATGTCTTAATATGATATGTTGTCTCGTTTTGCATCTTCGATGCATGCAACCTCCATTTATACTGTAACGCCCCCGAACCCACCCTGGCTCGGTGCGCTACTTTGCTAACCAATCCCACGTTAAAATATAATTTAAAATAAAATTAACAAAGTAGAATTAAAGCTAAGTCTCTCAAAACTCTCTTAAGTCATACGTAGCTGCCTAGACTCATTAATTTTCCTTAATTCTAACCGTTAAGCACCACGGCGTCCTTCCCGAAAATTTCGGCAAAGTAACGCCTGAAAATGGCGCCTCCAAAATGCTAAAAACCTGCATAAAAATCCAATCCCAACCAGATTCAGAATACTCTACTCAACTATCTACTCAACTTTTCAGCATACGAAATCTCCAAATAGTAGCAAAGAGAAACTATAATACTAACATCCCTAAAGGAAGAAAGTCTACAGTACAGGGTGATACATCACCCGTAACTATGACTATATGCCCCAAATACACATAGCTATACCACAACTATCAAAAACATCAACCAAAATGAGTTAAGCATTCCTATCATTTCTATAAACAGACATCTACAATAAACTACTAAAATGTACAGTCCCACATTCTCCCGAAGACCATGGTCGTGACGCCCTGACAACTTCCTGCACCGGCATGCCCCGAACTCCTCCGACTGCGGTCTAGTCCTCGGCTATCCCCTTTACCTCACCTGGATAATACTCGCCACCTACACCATAGAACACAAAACGTAAGCTTAATGCTTAGCAAGTAGGGAATAACAAAGCGACAACACACCATGCAATCAACCTAACATATGCAGTTTCTAACACTCAGTTGTGGTTATTTGCTGTTCGTTGCTTTAATCTTTCATAAGCTGTGTGGAACGAGTTGGCACACATCCTATAACCGTCTAGGATGGCCACACTCCGAACCACCAGAGCAAGACCAGATAGCACACATCCCATAACCATCTAGGATGACCATGCATAATCTCCCTCGTCGATCGTAGAATCCTATAACCGTCTAGGAATTCATACTCACGACATTTACGTATTTTAGTGTTCGTTGCTTTAATCGTTTCATAAGCCGTGTGATTTGAGTAGGCACACATCCCATAACCGTCTAGGACGGTCAAACTCAGAATCACCAGAGCAAGACCAGACAGCTCACATCCCATAACCGTCTAGAATGGTCATGCATAATCTCCCTCGTCGATCGTAGATTCCTATAACCGTCTAGGAATTCATACTCACGACATTTACGTATTTTAGCCAATCATCCTTCATAGAGTTCCCTTCGGGGTGCTACTACTAACACCGTATCCCGACAAGGCACACTATTCCAGATCTCGTAATTTTAGCCGGTCTCTCATAGAGTTTCCTTCGGGGTGCTACTACCAACACCGTATCCCGACAAGGCACACTATTTGAGATACATTACAATTTACTTTATCTGATTACCGTTCACGCTCACAATGCCACACAATGCAACCACTCATCTCTAGCGTATCGTACTGTAACTCACGATGCATGTTCAAAGATATGCAATATAACACGAAAAAAAAAACAACACGATGCAACACTAAACAAAACAACCAAATGAACAAACAACAAATAATTCCCTACCGTTCCATGGTGTAGGCCCGAAGGCAAAACACAAGCAGTCCACTACTTACCTTGCGTCCTAGCTAGCTGAGGATACTCGATTTCCTGCCCATCTACAGCTCGACCTACGACAATTATGTCAAACTTTATTAAAATCAAACCTATATTCACCAATTACTCTCAAACTACTATTTCTAGCTTAATTCAAATAAAACTTAACTAAACGGGCCACTAATTTGGGTTCGGTAAAAACTGACCCAAACTTCAAACGTGCATAACTTTTGCGTCGGTTATTGGAATCGAACGATTCCAGCGGCCACGTACTCCTCTAATAACCTATTTTAACCTGCCAAAAGGAATTTTAAAACAAACGACCGTAGCTAGGTCAAAACTAGCAAAATCCGAACTGCCCTATAACCGAAAAATTTCCCCATTTCGGTTTTCCATCAATTCTCACCTGATTCCTCACCAATCGATCACCCTAACCCTCAATTAGCATAAATTAACAAAAATCCCGAGCTACACACACCAAAACCCGAAATGCCCAAATCGGGCTCCCTGATTTTTCACCCAAACAGACTCATCACGGCCAGATGATGAAAGCCGGTCCAAGGGTCGGCAAACCCACGCCGGAAACGACAAAAATCGGCCGGTGATCGGAGCCAAAACCGGCTCGTCACCGTCGGCCTTGAACAGACCCGAAACAGGGTGAAAATCGAACCAAAACAGGGGGAAAATCGACCCTCTGGTCGGAGAGGGTTGGAAGTCGCCGGTGATCGTCGCGCTCCGTCGATCGTCGCCCTCCCTCTTCTCCCCTGTTCCCGCGCGACTCGAACGACAGAATGGCTTCGGCCATTCTGTCGTTCTATTTTTATGTTTTTTTATATAATAATAATAATAATAATAATAATAATAATAATAAAACTAATATTACTATTATGTTCTTCCAAAAATTCCGTTAAATCTCGTTCTTAAATTATAAATTTTCATAAACTGACCTTCACACTATACACGGCTTAAGTTCTCCAATTAGAAGACCCGAACATAATTTAATAAACGTTTAAGTCACTTTTAATTAAAACAACTATTTTATTATTTAATTCTAAGATCCATAATTTAATTAATTCTAAATTCGCGGGTGTTACATATACTCATCTATACAATCTGCAATCAACCTTTTTGCTTCACTTCTAGCAAAGTAGATGTCCTCGTTTAGACTAGAAGAATATGATCTTACTTTCACATCCATTTTTTCTTCTCAACTTCAACAGAATATCTAAACACTCATTTTCATTCCCCTCATTATCCAAATTATCATCACCTTTGTTACCAAGAAATTCTTCATTCTCGGCATTGCATTCACATTCTACATTATCATAATCATCCATCACCTCTAAGTAATTTTTCACATCAAATTCCCGCAGAAATTCTTTCATCGTTAGTATTGACATCGTATCCCATTACACATGGGCACAACTTCTTCACGTCCACCCATATATTGTATTTTACCTCTACTAGGTGTGACAAATGTTCCACCTATGTTGAATTCAATTGTCAATTCTTCCTTCCTCAGACCACCTGCCACAAATAACATTGATTGAATCAATATGAGGAATCTCAGTAGCCAAATTATGCATCAATAAATCTCAGAAGCATGAACAAAACTAAATTCTGCACAGATGCAGAACACATCAAAATACAGTGACCAAATAAATCTCAGTAGCATAAATAAGAATGGTTTGAATTCGTAACAAATTTAGCCACTAAACACTGAATTTAGACACGAAATCTTAAGCATCTCTAACAGAACAACCAGGAGTGACAAATCACGCATCACAACAGCTAACAGAACCCGTGGAAAAATCACATGGAAAATAGAATGGAAAAATTTTAACAGCCACGAATAACAAAATTTAACATGAATGACATGGAAAATAACATCTCACTAGTGACAGAAGGAAAAAATTTGCCAACCTCCAAACACAAGGAGATAAGGGCAAATGCAGCTCGTCACGCAGCTCGTTGGTGGTCTTCCTCGTTCCATTCAACCTCGTTGTCCAGTCCTTGCTGCTTGCTTTTCCCTATTCTTCTCCCTCGACGTTCCCCAACTCGATGCCCTAATCTATGAAACAATGAGAACACCACTATACACAGTAAAGAACGAAGAACAAAAGATGAAATCCATAGTGCACGTGGAAATCACGTAACTTTTTAGTGTCCAGTTAACAAAGTGGGTTTCACCCCATAGTTCAGTATTTTATTTGATATTTACCCTAAAATCTTCTAGTTTTCCCTAATTACATCGCAATTGCGAATTTTAAAATCTATGGTATATAATATATATAGGTCTATTGATATACGAAAAATATATCTAACAAACATCAATGTAATATAAGACATTGTGAACCATTAAAACTAGTAATTAGTTTTTTTTACAAAAGGCTTATTTTATCTTTACTTTCTCAAAAATATCAGCAAATTAAATTTTACCAATAATAAAATTGGGAAATACCTTATACTATATCCATAATTTCAAGTAGGCCCTTGTACTAAAAAAATTAGCAAACTGAACCCTGTACTATGATTTCGTTATCGGTCTTGACCTTCCATCAATAATTTTGTTAAGTTACTATTTAAAAAAATTAGGGGTATTTTAAAAACAAATACAAAACGACATTCAATTTACTTGAAATTTTTACCACATGTTCACTACATTATGACGAGATAATTTAAAAATTTTCGTAATTTTAAAATATTTTTACGATTTATTGTAATTTTATTTACTTATTTTATAAAACAATTATAATACATCATACAAAATTTAGAAAATCACAAAAATTTACAGATTATCTCTTCATGATATGTTGCACATGTGGTAAAATGTTCAAGTAAATTGAATATTTTTTGGTATTTTTTAAAAATTAATCTAAGTTCCTTCTTTACTTTATAAATTAATTTTAAAAAAATAGCAAAAGATATCCAATTTATTTGAACAATTTACTAAATGTTCACCACAACATGAAAAAATAATCAGAAAATTTACGTGATTTTATAAAATTTATATAATTTATTATAATTGTTTTATAAAATAAGTAAATAAAATTACAATAAATCGTAAAAATATTTTAAAATTACTAAACTTTTTGCACAATCTTCTCGTGATGTACTGAATATATGGTAAAAATTTTAAATAAATTAAATATCGTTTAATATATTTTTTTAAATACCTCTCATTTTTTAAAATAGAAACTTAACAGAATTGTTAACGAAACATCAAGACCAATAACGAAATCATAATACAGAATTCAGTTTGCTGGTTTTTTTAGTACATAGAGCTACTTGAAATTACGGGTATAGTAAAGAGTTAAAATCGATAATTTTCCAATAAAATTTTACCAATAATAAAACATTAATGACAAAAACCTTCTAACCATTTTTAGGACACGTACCATATTGGAGCATTTACATTTATGGATTTCTTTACATCCATGGACTCCAAATTTCAGTATAAATACCCACAAATCCATCTGGGTTTGACAGAAAAACAAGAATGGCAGCCTCCAAGTTCATCTTTATTGCTTTCGTGTTCATGGTTCTCGCTGCCTCCGGTGTTCCCACAGGTTAAGCCCCTTTCTCTTTTCAAATCAAAGTCTTTGAATTTAAAAATATATAATCATATTTATTAGAATAATGTTGTGTTTTTGCATCAAAACTGCCTGAGGCCATGCGGAAAGACATACCAGGCAGCGCAGTGCAAGGTGGATTGCATTAAGGCTGGGTTTGTAACAGGAGATTGCTATGAGAAGCGACCAGGCGCTGGAGAGTTTGTTTGTTGTTGCCCTCAATAAGCTTAGCCTTCTCTTCTCTATCAGAATAATCAATAACCAGTGGCATTTCTTTTTGGATCAAAGCTTCTCAAATGTTGTTTATCTATGCCCTGATTCAAATTTAAGTGTTTCCATCAATAATCACGAAACTAGATCTTCTTTCAGTCTTCTTTTTTCAATCTATTTATGTTTAATAATCATGAATTCTACTACATCTTTCTGTTTGTTTTAATCTATTTATGTTCAGAGGAGACTCGAGACAGAATAGGGAACGACTCGACCTGAAAACCAAAATAGCCAAATTATAGGTCCATTTAGTATCTAAGATAATACAGTGATACATGTATCAAATAAATATGCTAGGAAAAATTTAAATAATTTAAAAGTTTACAATTTTTCAAGAAGATTATAACTTCTCGATAAAAATAAATTTCTAAAGAAATTATTGAAAGGAATTTACACGCTTAATCTACTTCTAAGTCGGCAGTTGAAAGTCCTTTACTTGATGTTCAATTTAAACAATTAGAAACAAATTAAAATCCGAATAAAAATAGAGATACTCACGATCTCCGCGCATATAATGTCTTATGCAATGAAATAAAAACAGCAATACCAAGTAATCTCCAAAGTCATATAAAACACTTTGATCAGGTTTAAGATTTTACGCTCGAAGACACGACACAGTCAGTTGTCTTATACTCTAGTTAAAACCAGTTTTTCAAGTCGATGTATGCAAACATACATAAAAGAACATACGCATTATCGTAAAACAAAGTAAGAGATTTCTAACAATTATTTTATAACATAAAATAATTATTTAAAACATGTCGAACTATATATACAAAGTGAGTCTATCACTAACCAAAGCCCATTAGATCCAAGTCCAATGTCCACTGGTCCAAAAATTTTAATTTAATACCAAATCAAAAAATAAAATCCCTAAAATTTTTTTATTAAAATTTTATATATATTAAATCCCCAAATTCTCTTTCAATGTTTTATAATTATTTGGGTAATTAACATTTCAATTTGGCCCAAAATGGCTCTTAAATTCCTGTCTAAAAGAGTTGGGCTCGCCTGGACTGCAGCCCAAAATATGGCTGAACCGCGGGCCAAGAAATTTGGATCGCCGCCCAGCTGCTTGAGTAACGGCCGCACGGCCCACGCACAAACAAACTCAGCGTCTTCTTAAACGAACCTGAGTTTGCGTTTCCTTCAATCGGAGTTCGCCCAACGCTCTGTTTGTTAAAGACGAACTCTCCAAGTTAATCACCCAATTTCAACAACAATTCATCCAACAATCGCCACTAACAAAGAACGACAAAACTAAGAATTTGAGTTTTACCTTCGCCAAGGCGTTTCCTCCGATCGCCGAGAATAATAATTTCAGCAAAGAAGTTTCGTTTCCTCCTCAAAACTGTTCGAAAAACAACCCAATCCCAATTATGATTAACACACCATTTAACAGAGTCAAAGAGAAAAGGGAAAATATCGGATTCTTCGACATACCAAAAATTTCTGATTTTCGATCCTCTGAAACTTCCGACGACAACCACAAAATCCAAAGTTTCCTTCTTCCAAAATCACACTGGCGGTTACTCGATAATCCCTTTCCAACAGAGAAGAAATTTTATCAATTTGGATCATCGAAAAATATCATTACGGAGGCAAAGAGGATTCACTTACCCACCTCGGTTTAGTGAGTCGACTAAATTTCTCCCCATATCTTTCCTTTACGCTCGACTCGTGCTGTCCGCGAAAGTGATGGAAAAAGAGAGAGATAGGCGGGAGGAGGAAATTGCAGAGAGAGAGACGAGCGAAATCATAGAGAGAGGATGAGGAGTGGAGGGGGAGAGGGAGAGAGAGAGAGAATACTTATTCTCTCGTTGAATTTGAATAACAGAGAAAAGGGAAGTGGGGAATAAATGAAAAAGGAATCGGCTGGAAAGGAAAAGAGGATTGACCATCGCTGCCGTCATGTATCACTTCATTTCTATTTTATTTTTTCTTTAAAATAATTCAATTAAAATTTCGAAATTACTTCATTCAAAACATATAGCGGAAATTTTAAAATTCATAAGTGCTCGATAAAATCATATCAACAATATTAGAAAGTAGTTTAAAAATAATACTTAATAAATTAGTAAAAGTTCAATTCAGACTTTAACGTATGAGGTCATTGGTCATTTAGTTCCAAACGTTTTTTACCCAATCAGACCCTAGTGTATACGCCGTTTGCAATTCAAACCCTCCTATTAAATTTCCTGTTAAATTTTGCACATGCTCTGCACATGCCTTGCTAAAATCGGAAAATACCCCTTCTAAAATCTCCAATTTTTTTTCTCTCTCCTCACTTTTCTCTCTCTATTGCCTTCTTCGGCTTCTCTTCTTCAAACTTTGAGTTTTCACAAATCTCGGCCTTCGTCTCATCATTTCCACGGCTACTCTGTTCATGATCTGAGTTTCTACTTTCAATCACACCTTCTCCTAGCGCATCCATGGCTGCTATCTGAACTGTTCATGCTCAAAACCCAGAGATTTAACAGATTTCTAGGAAAAGAAAACGAGATTTATAGACTTCAAATGGTATTTTGAGGTTAACCATCGACACTGCTCGATTAGTGGGGCGCGTATTTTATGCTTCTCCTTTTCAGTTCAAGAATTCCTCTAATAGCAGAGTTATCTCTTTCTCTTCTTCGTTTGTTTTTCGTATACTTCATCAATATCTCGATCCTGGCGGCCATGGATTTACTTTCATTGTTTATCCATCGAAGGATTTTGATGCTATGCCCAGTCAATATCTGGGTCTCATGAACGACGGCGATCAGGGTAATTCATCTAAGCACCTCTTTGCCGTTGAGTTCGACGCTGTTCAAAACAATGAGTTTGGCGATATCAATAATAATCATGTCGGAATCGACATTAACGATTTGCATTCGAATGCATTGGCTCCGAAGATTTTATTAAACGTGATCTGCATCTGCTTAGTGGAACAGCCATTAAAGCTTGGATTGATTTCGATTCCGAGACATTTATTCTAAACGTGATGATTTCTTCATCATCGACAAAACCATCCAGGCCGATTTTATCATTCAAGGTAGATTTATCGCCGAGTTTGAAGGATTATATGTATGTTGGATTCTCCGCCGCAACTGGTTTGCTTACTAGCTCTCACTATATTCTAGGGTGGAGCTTCAGGATGAACGAACAAGCCCAGGAGCTCGATTTGTCCTCTCTTCCTCCACTTCCAGCTTCAGATGAAGAAACCCAGAAAAAGCAGACACCTTTAATAATTGGAGTTTCATCAGTTTTGGTCATTCTAATCCTTGTTTTTGCAGTGATTATTTTTGTTTATTTTGTGAGAAAAATCAAGAACGCTGATATAATCGAGCCATGGGAACTTCAAATGGGTCCACATAGATACTCCTATTTCGGCACCATTTGAGCTGCAAATTCCTTCCCGAATTTCATTTTTTTGCAGAACTTAGTCGGAAAAATGGATATTCCTCGGCAGCTCTATACATTCTTTTTTGCAAAAGAGAAAAGAGAGGAGAAAGAGAGAAAAAAAATTGGAGATTTTAGAAGGGGTATTTTTGGGTTTTAGCAGGGCATGAGCAGAGCACGTGCAAAATTTAACAAGAAATTTAACGGGATGGTTTGAATTGCAAACGGTGTATACGCTAGGTTCTGATTGGGTAAAAAAAATGTTAGGGACCAAATGACCAATGACCTCATATGTTAAGGTCTGAATTGAACTTTTTCCTAATAAATTCATTAAAAAACATAACGAAATAATAAGTCAAGTCTCTTTTAACTCAAATATAAATAAAATATAAGTTTTTCTCTTCGTTTACCCTGAATAGCGAGCCATCAAGGATCGGGCTGACCCAACGAACTGCGGGTGGAGGTGATCACAAATTTTATAGATAAGTCCAATGAGGGTGCAATCATTCCATATTTTAGGTTTAGGCGATGGTTGGTTTCCAATGCGATGAACAAGATGTGACTGCAAATTTTGTTGCCAAGATTGTTGTTGTCTGATTTTATTTAGCAACTTAGGACATTGTTTCTGACAATGACCCTTTTTTGCTAGCAAAAACTACACTCAGCACCAACAATCGCATGTGGCTAGTTACGACTATTAAAGGTCGGTCTTTAAGGTGTGGCAAAGACAAATATACTAGGCGATGGAATAATCCCTTTTCTTGTGTTAGATTTGAGTTGTATCTCCTCAGCCGGTAATTCACTAACTATAAAGTTCACTGAAGGTAATAGATTACGATCTAAGATTAGTCCACATAATCCTCCAAAATCATCACACAGAGCCATTAAAAACTGAACCAATAGGCTACTCGATGATCGACGCTCTCACTATTGGTTCTATGCCAAACAACTGACGAATATTCTTCAATTCCAATATTTACATGCGTCCATACATTCACACATTATTTTCCAATTTCCATTATTTAACCACAGTTATATTTGACACAAGGTACTCACAAAATGAGTTTTAATCTAAACCAATTGAAATAAATATCAACTAGAAGAAAACAAGTTCAAATGGCAAGAATTCTATATATGAAATTCTATACTATGATTTGTAATACAAGACCTACGACCAAAATTGAAAAAACTTAATAAAACAAATTTTACGTGAATCGGACCAAATTGCTCTACGTCCATGTAACAAAACCTCACCAATAAGTTTTATTCAAGAATAAAAAAAGTGACAGTTTTCCGTAATTTGCAACATCGCGCGTAGTATTACTTTGTATACAAGAAAGATGTTGCTCCTCACCAAGAAAACTCTTAGAGCATCCCTTCCTCTATAATCTTTCTCTCTTATACTCACATTTTCTCTCTGTTGTTCTCTCTTATTCTTTTCTTACAGCTTATTCACTCATTAATATGGAAATAAATCACCGTAAATCTGGAAAAATAAATCACAAAATCCGAACCAATATTAACAGGCACCATTTTGCAACCTGAAGAGCACCAAACTAGTCAACGGAACCATCAAATTTGCAATTTGTTTTAGAAATTTACTTGCATCCATCAAGGTTTTGAATTTGATCATGTGGTACCATTCCCAACTTCAATTTTTCACCAATGCATCATATTCCTCGGACATAGATTGATGCCATTTATGATCTTTGAGAGCTTAAGTTAATGCTTCATACGATGAATTGAGTGGTGGTAATAAAAATGATGGTGAAACACAGATTGGTGATGGAATCCATGTAACGACCTCAGTTGGAGTCGCCACATACTTCATAACTTTCATAGAACATTGACTCTAAATTATACTCTGTACATTTTTTTTTGAAGCTAACTGCAAAACTGACAGAACTCTACTTCAAGAACTCGACTTTTCCGTAAAGTAGTTAGCATAATTCATCACAGAGTAGAGTGACTAAACACAGACGTTAATCCATAACATAATCGGGCAGAAGGAAGAAAATGCCTCCCCCAGATTACTCGTGAAAAATTAAAACATCATCCGGTCTCGAACATCCATTATTAGATGTTCTTATTTACACTACATCGACCGGTGGTCATGTGCGCCTCGCGTGACCAGTTAAAACATAACTTGAACACTAACGACAAGAAAATACTCACATCATCCGGTCTCTACATCATCCGATGAAATAAGGGTTCATCATCTGGTGGACATATGCTTCTCACGTGAATAATTAAAACATGTCCCGGCCACTAAACGACAAGACACCATTCACATCATCCGGTGAAGGAAATATACTTCATCCACCGAACGCTAGACGACAAAACTAAACTCACATCTTCCAATAGCTTTAACACTCTACATCTGCCGATTGCTAGACAACAAAATAGCATTTTCGTCATCCGATGGCTTAAACACTCTACATCCACCGGTCACTGGGCGATGAAATAACACTTACATCATCCGATGACCTAAATACTCTACATCTGCCGATGACGCCAGCCGGATGATTACCTTATCCAGCTTCTATCACGCGGCAGAAAACACTACAATCATCGAACGACTTCATCCAACAGAAAATACCACAAATCATTCAGATTTTTTTAACCTGGTAACTATAAACTTTAACGAGTAAGAATCATAGACTCATTCAGAATGCATATAGCGGAAGACTTAAGCAACATATCATTTAATAATCCCTATAATCAATCCCAGACTCAGTGGTTAACCAGACAGTTTCAAGGCTCAATGTTATAAAATAATCACATCCTACTTAAACTACCATATTCTTTATCATACTGAAATCATAAGAGCATTAACCAGGGGTCATAATCGCCTCTCTAGTCCCGCACTGTCACCTTGAGCTCTCACCAGCTACCAGTCTTAAACTTCTTCATTAAACTTGGTATCCTCACCTGTAAATTCTTCACCTACATCATAAGGTTTAACTATAAGTCTAATGCTTAGTAAGGAATGTATGCTGACAGACATACATAAGTGTACAAATTAAAGAAACATAAGTTTGTATGTCTTTCCTCATTCATATTCTTTTTCATCTTTTGCATAGCATGTATTAAGAGGGAAACGAGGGAGAAAGACAAGGGTACATAATCATTGGCCAGTCGGGCAATCATAGTAACGACTAGCTCGGCCTCCACCGGCGGGAGGATTCGCGAACAATCGTGCAGTATTAACTCGGCCTCCACCAGCGTGAGGATTTGCGAGTGTTCCTGCCAATCCGGTCTCCACCAGTGGGAGAATTCGCGAACCGTACTTAACATCAACTCGGCCTCCACCAGCAGGAGAATTCGCGAGTCTTACTTAGCATTAACTCGGCCCCCACTAGTGGGAGAATTCGCGAGTCATACTTAAGCCTTGTGAACATATCATAGTCATTTTCCCCCGTTCTACACTTAATCATGCTTACATTTGTTTTTCATGTTCTTGACTCAATCATAAACGTGCAAATAATGCATGGACACGAATTTCACAGAGGAATGTCATACTATAAGAACGAGTAGAAACATCATGTAACTTAACATCTTCTTGCTCAAATACTTCATATCATGGCAACTACTGGTTATTATCATCAGACAAACATTTCAACAATTTTTCCTAGTATCCTTGCGGTGTAGGGCCCTAGTGGCCGGAAATCTTAATACATCCACTTACCTGATCTCCTTAGCACTTGAGCTCCCTTCTCTTTAAACTTCTTCACCTAAACATTTACATTGCAGTAGTTAAAACAAAATCCTAGTAGTTCTAATCTCAAGTTATCCTAAGATCTAATAGCTAAGAGTCCTTCCCGAGTTCTTAGTTTAATACTCAATGTAACTCGGAATCCCAAAATTAAAACAGACGGATTCGATAATGATAACTCAGGGTTGGTTGTTTTAAATGTCCAGAATCGATTCGGAATGACATTACCAATCTCGGGTTTCAAAATGTTCTTATTAATATTCGGCCATTGAATAATTCAAACTTCAATACAGAGCTGGAAAACTGGGCTAATAAACTAATAGATAACCACATTGTTAAACCCGTACCTCGAGCACAAAGTAGCCGAGAAGCAGCAAGGAAACCGATCGCCGAAGGAGGGATTTCCAGCTGACAGAGAGCGAGAGCTTGGGAGAGAAGAAATCACCGGAAGTTGGGGATGTCGGCTACAGTGGTTTAAATGAGGTTTGAATCCTTTCCTTTTTCTTTAAATACTGGCCTCAACTTCCAATATTACCATATTGCCACTCAACTTAGTTTAAAACCCACATGTAATTGATTAAACTTGTCATAAAATTCTAAACCGCGAAGATTAAACATTCATGACCGTTAATATAGTTAGGAAAGTTACCTAGTCGTATCTCGGGTGTTACAATCCAAGTAGTAGTAAAGGTGGATTGATGATCAAGTTATTAGGTATGAAAGAGTGGTGAAAGGAAACAATGTATCAATAAACCTAACATGACGAGAGACAGATTTTGGAAGTTGAAGGATCAAGACAATGTTATAAACTCTGAAACAGAGAGTATCCAAGGTTTTGAATGAAACTCTAGCTTGTGATCAACAAAAGGCCAAAGCCACGAGTAACAAATACAACCAAATATGTTGAGTTTTGAATAACTAGGCATGGTCCATAAACTTTTATCATATGGAGAGGTAAGATTGAGGGTTGACATGAGATTATTTAAATAAACAGCTGCGTAAAGGGCATGAGTCTAATAGGATAAAGGAACAGATGAATGAGAGATTAATGTCGATTTCAATAGTGTGAAGATGCCTTTTAGAAAAGCCATTATGTCGACGTGTATGAGGTAGTGCTTTGAGGTTAGAAATTCCATTGATGTCAAGGAAATTGGCTAGGGTTATTAACCGAATATAAGGGTTTTGCTTTTCTATCAAAGTATTTTTTCCATTAATGGTTTTGAATCCAATAAAAGTAGGTTGACTTTAAATTTTTTCTTGAGAAGATAAAACCAAATACATCTAGGAAATTGATCCACAAAGTTTATATGTTGTATCTAAAACCATTAGTAGAAATTATTGGTGAAGTCCAAACATATGAAAAGATAATTTTAAGAGGTTGAGCAGAGACAAGTGTGGATTTGGCAAATGGCAATTTATGACTTTATTACAAAGGCAAGCATTAGAAGAAAAATCAACTGACACAGTTGAATCTAAACAGTCTTCTAAATGTCCTAATCTATGATGCCAATAAGATGTTAAAGTCTTTATGCCAAAAAATGTATAAAGTTGAGAGGATATCGATCACTCATAAACTTCATCTTTAGTTTCTCCCTTCAAAAGTAAAGTCCTTTTGCAAAGTTCCTTCACAAGAAATGTTAGAATAAGAATATTGTTTAAGTGAAAAGTATTTTTAAAATTGTGAAGAGAGAGGTGGAACAATATGTGTAATAGTGAGACCCAAGCCATCTCCAATCATAATCTCATCCTAACCATAATGTGCATTGGGGTTACCCTGGTGTTGTAGGATAATTTCTTGGGACATTTGAGTGATTTACCTTAAATGAGGGGCTGCTTTTCACTATGTGACCATTAATTCTACATATCTAAAAATGTTAGCACAATATTTTTTATTTGTTGATTAATTAGATTCCTTAACCACTTTATGTTTTTAGTGTACTAGTGGACAACACGTGCTACGCATGTAATGCCCGGATTTTTCGGGTTATGAGTTTTTAATTTTTAGCCTCCGATTTTTCGCCTTATAGTGTTTTAATTCGTAAAAATAGTAAATTAAGCTCATTTTATGAACGGGAAGTTTCGTTAGAACCCTAGGAACTAATTGGAATATTTAGAAGAATAAGAAAATTTTGGAGAAACCAAATCGATAGACGAAATAACAAATTAAGGAAAGAATTGAACAAAGGGTAACGAATTAAGCAAAGAATTGAACAAAGGGCAAAACGGTAATTAGCAATGTTAAATTTTAATTAAAAGCTAAATACCCCCTCCCTCCCCCCATTCAGCTTCTCCTCCACGAGAGAAAATCTCCAGAGAACCACTTAGGCGTTCTCTCCTCTTCTCCCACACGATTCTTCAACAGCCAAGCAACGCTCCAAAGCTCCGAGGATTTCTTCCATTTTTCTTCCTCAATCGACCCTCTAGGTAAGAGTCTACTATCCTAGCTGTTTGGTTTTAGTTTTTAGAGTTGTTATTCGATTAGGGTTTGTTGAGTTAGGGATTGAAATTTCTGGATTTTGTTAAAAATCGATAGTTTAACGATATTAATGCTCATTGATGATGCATTTATGATTATTGTTGATAGTTAAGTGAAATTTATGGTTATTGATGGATTTGGGGTAAATTTTGGTTGTTGGAGGTTGTTGGAAAAACATTAACGGAGTTAGGTAAATAGTGAGCGCGAATTGCTCGATAGAATGCCCAAAAGGAGTGAATTAGAGTTTTGGGAAAAAATTACCTTAGCTAGGAGTTTCGATTTATTTTAGAAACAGTTTATGTAAAGTCTGTCTTAATGAAGGATTGTGAATTGCCTTAGGTAATTCAAGCTCAAAGGGCGGTGCTCGACATAGATAGGATACTAGGTAAGTGGTGTTAGGCTTCCAGCCCTTAAGGCCCCACATTATATCGATGTTAGGAATTTAGCGTTTTTTATGATATTTTCACGCTTGTGGGGTCCTAACGAGTTGAGTAGTCTAGAATGTTACCTAATAGTGGTTAGTTAGGCTCGTTTGTGAGGTAGGTACGTTTATGCACATTATGAAATGTTTTGATGGTTGTTTTAAGTGCACTCCCTTCATGCATCATGTTTTCTCTTTAAAAATATATGAAATATTTTTACATGCATGTTTTCAAGTAAACGAAGTAAAGTATGTAATGTTGAGTAAGGTTTGAAAATGAGTAGGGCACAGGGCATGTATATGGCAACTCATGACACGACAAGTACACCCAAAAAAAATGGCAACTCATGGCAAGTATGTGGTCTACGGGGTAGACGGGGTGGTGTGTAACACCTGGATTTACGGGATTTGTGTAATATATGTGAATAATGGCATTTTTATAATTATGTCAAATTAAGTCAGTTTTGTGAAAAGAAAGCGTTATTACGATTCTAATAATTTATATAGATTTTAAGAAAATTTCGGGAATTTTAGGAGTCGTAACGCTAATTTTACGAGAATTACGTTTCTCGTAATTTAAAGGACGTTGTGGTAAAAATAGTAAACGAGGTCTGTTTAGCGAACAGACAGTTTTAATGGAACGCTAGTAATAAGTGAGAGTTATTGGAGAAATAAGAAAGTATAGAGAAACCGAATCGTTAGCTAATTAACGAAATAAAGGACGAAACAAATAGAAAACCAAAGGAATGGCAAAACGGTCATTTGACAAGTCAATATTATAAAATAAAACAAATCCTTTATTCTCTTCTCCCTCATTCATTATTTCTTCTCTGTGCATTTCTCCCTCCCTGCGATTTCTCTTTTCTCCATCGGCGTTCTCCTCCCCAACGACGACTCGTCCTCCGATCGACTAGTTTTCTTCGTGTTTTCTCCTCCAAACGACACCCTAGGTAAGGTTCTACACTTTTGAAAAGTTTATCTGTAGTTTTCAGGTCGTTTAACGGTTAGGGTTTCGTTTAGGATTTCGTTAAAAACGTAATTTAGGGTTTGAAATCGATATGTTTACCGTATTTGTGGATATAAAGGACGTATTGAGCATTATTGGACGAAGTTAACCGATTTAGGACAAATGTTAGGGTTTGATGAATTTTTGGATTTTTGGAAAAACTCGTTAATGGTGGTTTCGAGGTATCGAGCGTTAATTGTTTGGTTAAAATGTCTCGATTAGTTAAGTTAGAAATTTTAAAAATTTTCTTAGTGAAGGATTTCATTAATTTAGACGTTAATGGTTCAAACGCGTTTTAACGATAATTGTTGTGAATTGCTTAGGTGAACAACGCTCGTGGACGGAGCTTGAAGTTCAACCCGCACAAGGTAAGTTCTCGTGACTTACTCTAGCCGATTGGTCTACACCGTATATCGAGGTCGCGTCGAGGATTATTGTGGATTTGTTTGTTTAACCGCTTTGGTTGGGTAGTTAGGATTAGTTCTTTTATAGGATATGCTTTTAAATTTTTTTATTGTCTCGATGGTACGTATGTTGTATGTTTATATTACGTTATAAATTGTTCATGCATCACGTCTTTTCAATTATACATAGAAAATGAATTTTCGCACTATGTTTTAAAGAAAATGGCGATGTGGCCCGAAAGGGGCCTATTGACCTATTGTGCTGAGAAGGGTCGGTCACAATACCGCATCTAATAAGAACCCATGTATGTTATATGGTCATGCGAGGTGGGGCTCAAGTATGGTTGTACGTATCTAAGCATGTACCCCCCTCCGCTAGGTGGAAAGGGTTGTCCAACCGCTGAACGTGCCCTCCCTATTTAGAGGGTTGAGATCTCGGTGACAATCTATGTAATGATAAGAAAATGTTGCATGATTTACGAACTCATATGCACAACATGCATTTGCATTTACGAAACTTGCTGAGCCTTTAGCTCATAGATTGTCTGTATGGTGTAGGTGATCTAGACAAAGGTGAGGACGAGATCCCTCCACCTGAGGAATGATCAGTTCAAGAACAATGGCCCGTGGGAGTGTGCTGGTGTAGTCGGTGCGATTTTGATCCGTGGGACTGTTTGTAAGTATTTTGGGGACACCATAGTTTAATAGAAGGATAGTTTAATTGTATAGATAGAACATTCTAGGATGATTGATTTTGGATAGTTGACAGATAAATGTATCGACGTTCTAAATGTTTTGGTAAACCGTTTTATAAAATGTTTTGTTAAGGTTTTTTATTGGATGTATGTAACTGCTTGGAGTTTATTTTTAAACAGGTGGAATTGTTTAGTTTTTAAATAGATCCATGCAGTTCGTTTTCATGAAAATTGATTTCGTTTTAAATATGTTTTGCGTTGATTTTTGGGTGATTTAGTGGAGTGAGGATCGTATGGAAATTTAAGTTTTGTTACGAGATATGTTTAGAAATAAGTTAACGAAGGGAAAGATGTGTGGATGAACGTTGTGAAGTGTGAGGTGTAATTGTGATTGTGTGTGTAATTGTAATGTGCAGGAAGTCTGGAAGGAAGGGGGGGAAAATAAATGTGGGGCGATCGAACGCCTAAGGTTAGGTGTTCGAAGGAAGTACTCTCTGGAAAAACAGAGAGTTATGTGATCGTTCGCCAAGGGAGGGGCGAACGATCGGTTTGTAGGTTCGGCAACACGTTATGGAAACAGAACGTAAGCCGATCGATCAGCTCTCTTCAGCCAATCGATCGAGGGGCGATCGATCGCCCATTGAGGGGCCGATCGATTGGCCCTCTTGTTTTCTTGCTTTGACACTTTTGCCCTCCAGTCTTTTTGGCCGATGCCTTTAATTTTTTAAGGTTTTATTTAATTGGTTTTTATTAAGTTTTTCTTAAATGGTTTTTGACGTTTTCTTTTATCCTTTGAACGATATAAATGTTTCAACCATTTAATTTTCGATGTAACGTCATAAGGATTACTTAGGATTATAAGAAAAGAAAAAAAAATAATACGGGAAAATAAGGGTTCAGTGTTAGGGTCGCTACAGTTATGGTATCAGAGCCCTCGGGTTTTAAAATCGGTTCTGTAGACTGCTCGACTGCACAGCCACTACGTGGACATCCTTCCTCAACTGTAAGTATGTTTAAAAGCTTTCTTTGATTTCGATTTCTTAGAGTTATTTGCTTTTAACCTTTATAGGAATTATATAAATATAGTGCGTCGAGGGAATGATCGAGATGACCGAGATGATACGATAGATCAGCTTAAGGGATTCATTGCCCAACAGAACAGTCCCAACACATGGAACGAAAGGCACAACAAACGGAGAGACAGTCCCAGCAACTGGGCACCCTAATACACTGTGAAGGTGCTAGAGCTCGGGAGACAGCGACTCCGGGTAATCGAGGGATGGAGAGATTCCAGATGCTCCAACCTCCCGTGTTCAATGGACAGTCTGCGGATTCCTCTTCAGCCGAGGAGTGGATTCAAACCATGGAGGGCATGCTGGGCTACGCAAGCATTGAGGACGGAGAGAAGGTTGCGTTGGTGAGTTACCACTTAGCACTAGATGCCTGATTCTGGTGGGATTCCATCAAGGCAACCACCGATGTGACGATTATGAGTTGGGAGCGTTTCAAAATGATATTTTATGACAAGTACTTCAGCCATACAGTGCAGGAGGCGAAGATGGTAGAGTTCATGCAATTGCGGCAGGTTGGTTCGATTGTTGAATATGTGAGAAGGTTTGAGGCCCTGTCCCGATTTGTGCCGCGTCAGGTTAGTGTTAACGAGAAAAAGGTACGCAGATTTGTGCAAGGGCTTGGTCAGGAAATTTGGAAAAGTCTTACAATATCAAGGGTGCGGAATGTATCCTACGATGAGATCGTGGCCAGAGCACTTGAGATTGAGGCCGTTGATCAGAGCTATGTCAAACCAAGAGAGCCGGCTAAAGGCTTCTTTCGAGAGATCCACGCTCAGCTCAGAAATAAGTGCTGGCAGCCGAGAGGACAGCCACAACAACAACAATGGGGCGTTAAAAGGCATTTGGAGGGAGGCAATGATCGAGGGAAAGGCAAGCAAATACAGGGGGTTTCTTAGATGCCTTGGTGCCCTAAATGCTAGAAAGAACACAATGGAGAGTGCAGAGTGGGCACGAATAAGTGCTATCGGTGTAGAGTAGTTGGCCACTTCATTAAAGATTGCCCAAAGCAGGGCCGTGAGCAGTCAGGCACAGACCAGAGGAGGGTTATGCCAAGGATCTTTGCATTTATCGAGCCTGGTGATATTGACGATAAGGCTCAGCCTCCCGTGATAGCAGGTACTATATTGATTATGGGCATAGCTATATTTTCGTTGATAGACACTGGAGCTAACGCACTCCTTATTTCAACTGCTTTGCATGGCTAGATTGGTGTTAGCGTCCGAGTTAGCAGAGTTCGAGTATAGAGTAATGTTACCTTCAAGAGAGCATATGCATTCAGATCGTATTCTCCAGGGAAATGTCGTCTCAGTGGGGGATACTACTCTTTATGCTTGTCTGATAGTTATGAGCATAGAGCGGTACATCTTATCTTAGGGATGGACTGGCTTTCAGCAACACGCACTTCAGCACACCATCGATTGTCGATCGCGGGATTGTGACTTTTTGGCCCTCGGTAAAGCCGAGTTTTCTTATCAGTGTAACGACCTAAGTAACGACCTGGACCACCTTTTTTGTAACGACCTGGACCACCTTTTTTGTAACGACCTGGACCACCTTTTTTGTAACGACCTGGACCACCTTTTTTGTAACGACCTGGACCACCTTTTTTGTAACGACCTGGACCACCTTTTTTGTAACGACCTGGACCACCTTTTTTGTAACGACCTGGACCACCTTTTTTGTAACGACCTGGACCACCTTTTTTGTAACGACCTGGACCACCTTTTTTGTAACGACCTGGACCACCTTTTTTGTAACGACCTGGACCACCTTTTTTGTAACGACCTGGACCACCTTTTTTGTAACGACCTGGACCACCTTTTTTGTAACGACCTGGACCACCTTTTTTGTAACGACCTGGACCACCTTTTTTGTAACGACCTGGACCACCTTTTTTGTAACGACCTGGACCACCTTTTTTGTAACGACCTGGACCACCTTTTTTGTAACGACCTGGACCACCTTTTTTGTAACGACCTGGACCACCTTAAGGATCTTTGCATTTATCGAGCCTGGTGATATGACGATAAGGCTCAGCCTCCCGTGATAGCAGGTACTATATTGATTATGGGCATAGCTATATTTTCGTTGATAGACACTGGAGCTACGCACTCCTTTATTTCAACTGCTTGCATGGCTAGATTGGGGTTAGCGTCCGAGTTAGCAGAGTTCGAGTATAGAGTAATGTTACCTTCAAGAGAGCATATGCATTCAGATCGTATTCTCCAGGGAAATGTCGTCTCAGTGGGGATACTACTCTTTATGCTTGTCTGATACCTTTTTTGTAACGACCTGGACCACCTTTTTTGTAACGACCTGGACCACCTTTTTTGTAACGACCTGGACCACCTTTTTTGTAACGACCTGGACCACCTTTTTTGTAACGACCTGGACCACCTTTTTTGTAACGACCTGGACCACCTTTTTTGTAACGACCTGGACCACCTTTTTTGTAACGACCTGGACCACCTTTTTTGTAACGACCTGGACCCCGTTCCCGCAGGCCCAAGCCGTGCAGGTCCCACCGATTGGCTGCTGCCACGTGGTAGCCACATAGGCCCGCCACGTGTACTCACGATCTTTCCTCCCCCTGAAGAGGGTTTTTTCCTTCCCCCCCACTCGAACCCAGGACCTCAGCTGGCTCAGTGGTACTCCTCACTTGTATCCCAGGTACTAGTCCCTGAGGTCCTGGGTTCGAGTGGGGGGAAGGCAAAAACCCTCTTCAAGGGGAGGGAAGATCGTGAGTACACGTGGTAGGGACTGAGTCCGCCACGTGGTAGCAGCCCATCGGTGGGAACTGCACGGCTTGGGCCTGCGGGAACGGGGTCCAGGTCATTACAAAAAAGGTGCCTTTTTTGTAACGACCTGGACCACCTTTTTTGTAACGACCTGGACCCCGTTCCCGCAGGCCCAAGCCGTGCAGGTCCCACCGATTGGCTGCTGCCACGTGGTAGCCACACAGGCCCGCCACGTGTACTCACGATCTTTTCTCTCCCTGCAGTGCCTTTTTTGTAACGACCTGGACCACCTTTTTTGTAACGACCTGGACCCCGTTCCCGCAGGCCCAAGCCGTGCAGGTCCCACCGATTGGCTGCTGCCACGTGGTAGCCACATAGGCCCGCCACGTGTACTCACGATCTTTTCTCTCCCTGCAGTGGGTTTTTGCCTCCTCCCCCCCCCCCCAACTCGAACCCAGGACCTCAGAGACAAGTCCCTGGGCTACGAATGAGGAGTACCACTCGAGCTAGCTGGCTCAGTGGTACTCCTCATTCATAGCCCAGGGACTTGTTCCTGAGGTCCTGGGTTCGAGTGGGGGGGAAGGCAAAAACCCTCTGCAGGGAGAGGGAAGATCGTGAGTACACGTGGCGGGCCTATGTGGCTACCACGTGAGCTCATTGGTACTCCTCATTCGTAGCCATGGTACTTGTCCCTGAGGTCCTGGGTTCGAGTGGGGGGGGGGGAGGCAAAAACCCTCTGCAGGGAGAGGGAAGATCGTGAGTACACGTGGTTGGGACTGAGTCTGCCACGTGGCAGTAGCTCATCGGTGGGACCTGCACGGTTTGGGCATGCGGGAACGGGGTCCAGGTCGTTACAATCAAGCGATGCGCAGGTGGAGTGGGTCGCCTACTTCCTATTCCATGAAGGTCAACAAACAGTTTAAAGGTCAGTGCTCAATTTATTTGACCACAGTAGTTGATACTCAGTTGCTCAGCGGAGTAAAGCCGAGTGACATTCCTATAGTCAGAGAATTCTCTGAGATCTTCCTTGATGATCTTCCTGGATTACCGCCGGACAGGGAGATAGAATTTACAATTGATGTGTATCCGAGCTCCGTTCCAGTGTCTAAGAATTCGTATAGATTGGCGCCTGCTGAATTGAGAGAGTTGAAAACTCAGCTTGAGGAGTTGCTGGATAAGGGTTTCATACGACCCAGTTTTTCACCCTGCGGTGCACCTGTTCTGTTTGTTAAGAAGAACGACGGGACTCTCAGGATGTGTGTGGATTACAGGGAGCTGAATAAGCTCACAGTGAAGAATAAGTATCCACTGCCTCGGATAAATAAATTTGTTTGATCAGCTGCAAGGTGCTCCAGTGTTTTCCAGGATTGATCTACGCTCAGGTTACTATCAGTTGAAGGTCTGGAAGAAAGATGTTCAAAAAATGGCGTTCCGAACGAGGTACAGGCATTATGAGTTCCTTGTTATGTCTTTTGGACTTACTAATGCCCCTGCAGCGTTTATGGATTTGATGAACCGCGTCTTCAAGGATTATCTAGATAAGTTCGTTGTAGTTTTCATCGACGACATTTTGATTTATTCTAAGATGAAGGAGGAGCATGAAGAGCAATTTCGGATTGTTCTAGGAATTTTACAACGACACCAGCTATATCCAAAGTTCTCCAAATGTGAGTTTTGGCTAGATATGGTCAGTTTTCTTGGCCATATTATATTACAGAAAGGGGTTTATGTGGATCCGAGCAAAATTCAGGTGGTCAGAGATTGGCCACAGCCTAAGAACGTGCGAGAGGTACGTGGGTTTCTCGGGTTGGCTGGATATTATCGAAAATTTATTGAAGGATTTTCGAAGATTGCAGTTCCTCTTTCACGCTTGACTCGGAAGAACGAAAAGTTTATATGGTTGACTGCTTGTGACAACAGTTTTATGGAGTTAAAGTAGAGATTGACTGCAGCTCCAGTGTTGACATTGCCTGTTGAAGGTGATAAGTTCAGCATATATTGTGATGCATCTAGAGTTGGGCTTGGATGTGTGCTTATGCAGGAAGGGAGGGTTATCGCGTATGCTTCTCGGCAGTTGAAGCCGTATGAGCAGAACTGTAACGCCCGAGAAATTTCGTTTTAGAAATTACGAATTTTAGGTTTTAAGTATTAAATATTTAAAGCATTATAGAGTTAAAATTCGTAGAAATAGTGAATTAAGTCCGATTTGCGAACGGGAAGTTTCGTTAGAATCCTAAACATAAATAGAAATATTTGGAGAAATGAGGGAATTTTGGAGAAACCAAATTGATGGACGAAATGACGAGTTAAGTTAGGAAATTTAACTAAGGGTAAAATGGTAATTAGGAAATCAATTTTTAATTTAAATACATGACTCTCTCTCTCTTTTTCTCATTTTCTCTTCTCCAGAACGCGGCCTCCCTTTTTTTTCCTCCTTTTCTCCCTCTCTGGCGATTTGCATTCTTTGCCATTCCTCCCCTCAGCCGTCGACTTTTCTTCCCATTTTTTCCCTTCATTTTCTTCGGCAAGCAACGCTCTAGGTAAGAACTAAGTTCTATAAGTGTTGTATTCTTGATTAGGGTTATTTTTGAATTAGGGTTTTATTGAGAAATTTTCGGTTTAGGAGAAATTGATAGTTTAACTAAAGTGATACCCTAAATTGATGTATTTATGATCATTGAAGATAATTAGAGCTTTAGAAGAAATTGTTCAAACTCGAGACTAAGATGGTGTTAGATTGGTGTTTGAGAGTTTCTGACGGGGCAAGGCATGGTTCTGACGGGGCAAGGCATGGTTCTGACGGGGCAAGGCATGGTTCTGACGGGGCAAGGCATGGTTCTGACGGGGCAAGGCATGGTTCTGACGGGGCAAGGCATGGTTCTGACGGGGCAAGGCATGGTTCTGACGGGGCAAGGCATGGTTCTGACGGGGCAAGGCATGGTTCTGACGGGGCAAGGCATGGTTCTGACGGGGCAAGGCATGGTTCTGACGGGGCAAGGCATGGTTCTGACGGGGCAAGGCATGGTTCTGACGGGGCAAGGCATGGTTCTGACGGGGCAAGGCATGGTTCTGACGGGGCAAGGCATGGTTCTGACGGGGCAAGGCATGGTTCTGACGGGGCAAGGCATGGTTCTGACGGGGCAAGGCATGGTTCTGACGGGGCAAGGCATGGTTCTGACGGGGCAAGGCATGGTTCTGACGGGGCAAGGCATGGTTCTGACGGGGCAAGGCATGGTTCTGACGGGGCAAGGCATGGTTCTGACGGGGCAAGGCATGGTTCTGACGGGGCAAGGCATGGTTCTGACGGGGCAAGGCATGGTTCTGACGGGGCAAGGCATGGTTCTGACGGGGCAAGGCATGGTTCTGACGGGGCAAGGCATGGTTCTGACGGGGCAAGGCATGGTTCTGACGGGGCAAGGCATGGTTCTGACGGGGCAAGGCATGGTTCTGACGGGGCAAGGCATGGTTCTGACGGGGCAAGGCATGGTTCTGACGGGGCAAGGCATGGTTCTGACGGGGCAAGGCATGGTTCTGACGGGGCAAGGCATGGTTCTGACGGGGCAAGGCATGGTTCTGACGGGGCAAGGCATGGTTCTGACGGGGCAAGGCATGGTTCTGACGGGGCAAGGCATGGTTCTGACGGGGCAAGGCATGGTTCTGACGGGGCAAGGCATGGTTCTGACGGGGCAAGGCATGGTTCTGACGGGGCAAGGCATGGTTCTGACGGGGCAAGGCATGGTTCTGACGGGGCAAGGATGTTTTGTTAAATGTCTTCGGAAACAAGTCAACGGACGGTGCTCGGCATATCTAGGACGCCCGGTTTAAGTGAGTGTTAGGTGTCGGCCCCTAAGGACCTACGTCGTAGCGATATAGAAATGTATGTTTCCGAGGTTAGTTCATTGGTCGAAAGGGATTTTAGAGTGCGGGTACTTTAGGGTGAGTGATCGGGTCTTACTAGTGTTCGTCCGCCTACGGGCCATAGAAGTCTAAGGATGCGTCTTTGATGGTTTCCTTACGTGATCGTTTGTCCTCATGCATCATGTTTTTCCAAAATGTGCATACGAACTGTTACATAAATGTTTTGCAAATGTTAAACTGGAAAATGCTAAATGTTGATGCAATGTGATATGGTTCTAATGGACATGGTTCTGACAGGGCAAGGAAATGGTCTATGATATAGACAAATGTTACAGTTAATGAAAATGAAAACGAAAACGAACATGTTTTAAAATGTCATGCATATATGAAATGCTATGTTTAGTGCACTCTCTTTACTAAGCATTAGGCTTAATGTAATTATCGTATGATGTAGGTGACGATTTCGAAGGTGAGGATCTTCTTCAGGATGAAAATGTTTAGGTGGTCGATGGGAGAGGATCGTGGCGGCGAGGCGTGTTTTGGCTTGGCATGATGACTCGCGTACGAACTCCGAATATTTTGGGGTATTTGATGTATAGCGGTTATGAATAGAAAGAATGATGAAATTTTAGGTTGTTAGACGAATTTGATATTTTGAGTGTAGGTGAAAGAATGTAGACTTGGAGTTGGTTATCTGGAAGAATTGATGTATCTTTTGTTTTGTTTGGGTAAAGTTAGTATTATAACTGAAGTTATGTTGATGATTTAGGCGTTTTGAATCTGTGGGGATTGACTCAGTTTTAAGGCTACCCACGCCATTTGTTTTTAAGAAGTTTCTGTTAAGTTCTGAAATTAAATGATCGAGTGGTTTTAAGGTGTTTAGCATGTTTAGTGTGTAAAATTTGAAGTGTTTAAGGTGCAGGGAAGAGAATGAAGTTTATAGTTGCTCTCTGGAATCTGTGATTTCAGAGAGCATCCTCATAGAAATTAATTGATGTTTGTTCTCTGGAATGTGTGAATCCCAGAGGGCTAAGGGGAAAAGAAGGATGTAGCGACTGGGCGCTGGAATGGAGAGCGATCAGTAGCCCTCCTTGTTCGTGAGTCAGCTACTGATCGCTGATTAGAGAAGAGATTGATCGCTATGCTTAGTAGCATCAGCGATCGATCTCTATATAATATAGAGATCGATCGCCCTTGCTTGCTGAAGTATCAGCGATAAATCTCTATTATTTATAGAAATCGATCGCTTATGGGTATTGGAAAACCAGCGATCGATCTCTATGAATTATAGAGATCGATCGCCCCTTTCCCTTAATGACCAGCGATCGATCTCTATGTTATATAGAGATCGATCTCCACTTTTTATTAAATGTTGTTCCACTCTTTTATTAAATGCTGTTTTACTTTTTATTTAAATTCGGTTTTACGGTTTTACCCTCCTTTTATTAACAGTTTTAAATTGATTTAAATTATGTTTAATTAGTTGTTTTCTGTGAGTTACAGAAGTGTCAAAAAAAAATTTTATTACATAGTTCTACGAAAGTAGGGAGGTTGAGTTGGGATTAAATTATGGCTAGGCCGTGACGGCCCTGACCGGGTTGGGGTCGTTACAAGAACTATCCTACGCATGACCTGGAATTAGCGGTCGTGGTCTTTGCACTGAAAATATGGAGGCATTACTTATATGGGCAGCAGTACGAGATATTTTCTGACCACAAAAGCCTGAAGTATTTGTTTACGCAGAAAGAACTGAATATGCGACAGAGAAGGTGGCTAGAGTTCGTCAAAGACTATGAGTTTGAAATTAAGTACCATCCGGGAAAGGCAAACAAGGTCGTTGATGCTTTGAGCCGAATGCCTACTGCGAGTCAGCCTTCACTTGCAGCGATGTCGGTTACGTTGCGGTCTGAGATTGAGAAGTTTGATGTGAAGATTGTGGCAGAGTTGTCCAGTATGCTCACTAACATTTCTCTCAGGCCGACTATTCTGGATAAGATACGTGAAGCTCAACAGAAAGATGTGGAGTGTGAGGAGCTTCGATTGAGCATGACATCTGGAGACGTGTCTGAATTTAACTTGTCAAATGATGGTATCCTAAAATTCAGGCATAGGTGGTACGTGCCTAATGAAGAAGGGTTAAAGAAAGAAATTTTGGCCGAAGCACATTCTTCAGCTTATTCTGTGCACCCGGGAAGTACCAAGATGTACCGGGATTTAAAACAACACTTTTGGTGGCTGAACATGAAGAGGGAAGTCGCGAAATATGTTGAAACCTGTTTAGTTTGTCAACAGGTAAAAGCAGAACACCAGAGGCCGGCCGGAACATTACAGCCACTACCGATTCCGGAGTGGAAATGGGAGCAGATCTCCATGAATTTTATTGTGGGGCTCCCGAGGATGAAGAAAGGGCATGACGACATCTGGGAGATTGTGGAGCGATTGACAAAGTCGGCTCACTTCTTAGCTGTGAAGATGACATCTTCTATGGATTAGCTCGCCGAGCTTTATGTACAGGAGGTTGTTAGATTGCACGGAGTGCCAGTTTCTATTGTCTCAGACAGAGATCCGAGATTCACTTCTAAGTTCTGGAAGAGTCTGCACAAAGCTATGGGGACTTAGTTAAATTTTAGCACGGCATTTCATCCTCAGACTAATGGTCAGACAGAGAGAACGAATCAGATTCTGGAGGATATGCTCAAAGCTTGTGTGTTGGAATTTCAGGGATCGTGGAGCAGATATTTGCCACTGATCGAGTTCTCTTACAACAACAGCTTCCAGGCTACCATCGGTATGGCTCCGTACGAGTCTTTGTATGGGCTGAAGTGTAAATCTCCGCTATATTGGGACGAGGTTGGTGAAGCCTGTATTGTTGGTCTCGAGATTCTACAGCAAATGGCAGAGAAGATTGCCGTTATCAGACAGCATATCGAGATAGCTCAGAGTCGACAGAAGAGCTATGCTGACACAAGACGGAGAGAACTGGAATTCGCAGAAGGTGATGAGGTTTACTTGAAGATTTCTCCGTTTAAGGGAGTTATGCGATTCGGAAGGAAGGGCAAGCTAAACCCTTGATATGTGGGGCCCTTCCCTATTTTGAAGAAGATCGGGAAGTTGGCTTATCGACTGCAGCTTCCGGATTCAATGGAAGGTATCCACAATGTATTTCACGTGTCTATGCTTCGAAAGTGTTTGCACGATCCATCGCATATCGTGGAGGCAAGAAAGATCGAGGTACTGCCTACCTTGACTTATGTGGAGAAGCCTGTACGTATTTTGGAGTCTTCCATCAAAGTCTTACGCAACAAAGAAATTCCGCTAGTCAAAGTCTTATGGCGGAACCACGAGGTGGAGGAAGCTACTTGGGAGCGACAGCAGGATATGATGGCTAAGTATCCTGAGTTGTTTGTATGATCAAATTTTGAGGACAAAATTTAAATAAGGTGGATGAAATGTAACACCCGGATTTACAAAATTTAAATAAGGTGGATGGAATGTAATACCCGGATTTACGAGTTTTTTTGTAATAGATGTGAATAATGACATTTTTGTAATTATGACAAATTAAGTCAGTTTCATGAAAAGAAAGCGTTATTATGATCCTAATAATTTTTATAGATTTTAAGAAAATTTCAGGAATTTTAGGAGTCGTAACGCTAATTTTACAAGAATTACGTTTCTCGTAATTTAAAGGACGTTATGGTAAAAATAGTAAACGATGTCCATTTTGCAAACGGACAGTTTTAATGGAACCCTAGTAATAAGTGAGAGTTATTGGCGAAATAAGGAAGTATGGAGAAACCGAATCATTAGCTAATTAACGAAATAAAGGACGAAACAAATAGAAAACCAAAGGAAGGGCAAAACGGTCATTTGACAAGTCAATATTATAAAATAAAACAAATCCTTTATTCTCTTCTCCCTCATTCACGATTTCTTCTCTGTGCATTTCTCCCTCCCTGCGATTTCTCTTTTCTCCATCGGCATTCTCCTCTCCAACGACGACTCGTCCTTCGATCGACTCATTTTCTTCGTGTTTTCTCCTCCAAACGACACTCTAGGTAAGGTTCTACGCTTTTGAAAAGTTTATCCGTAGTTTTCAGGTCGTTTAACGGTTAGGGTTTCGTTAAAAACGTGATTTAGGGTTTGAAATCTATTGGTTAACCGTATTTGTGGATATAAAGGACATATTGAGCGTTATTGGACGAAGTTAACTGATTTAGACAAATGTTAGGGTTTGATAAATTTTTGGGTTTTTGGAAAAACTCGTTAATGGTGGTTTGGAGTTATCGAGCGTTAATTGTTTGGTTAAAATGTCTCGATTAGTTAAGTTAGAAATTTCAGAAATTTTCTTAGTGAAGGATTTCATTAATTTGGACGTTAATGGTTCAAACGCGTTTTAACGATAATTGTTGTGAATTGCTTAGGTGAACAACGCTTGTGGACAGAGCTTGAAGTTCAATGCGCACAAGGTAAGTTCTCGTGACTTACTCTGGCCGATTGGCCTACACCGTATATCGAGGTCGCGTCGAGGATTATTGTGGATTTGTTTGTTTAAACGCTTTGATTGGGTAGTTAGGATTAGTTCTTGTATAGGATATGCTTTTAATTGCTTTTATTGTCTCGATGATACGTATTTTGTATGTTTATATTACGTTATAAATTGTTCATGCATCACGTCTTTTCAATTATGCATAGAAAATAAATTTTCGCACTATGTTTTAAAGAAAATGGCGATGTGGCCCGAAAGGGGCCTATTGACCTATTGTGAAGGCTGAGAAGGGTCGGTCACAATACTGCATCTAATTAGAACCCATGTATGTTATATGATCATGCGAGGTGGGGCTCAGGCATGGCTGTACGTATCTAAGCATGTACCCCCCTCCGCTAGGTGGAAAGGGTTGTCCAACCGCCGGACGTGCCCTCCCGATTTAGCGGGTTGAGATCTCGGTGACAACCTATGTAATGATAAGAAAATGTTGCATGATTTACGAACTCATATGCACAGCATGCATTTGCATTTACGAAACTTGCTGAGCCTTTAACTCATAGATTGTCTGTATAGTGTAGGTGATCTAGACACAGGTGAGGACGAGATCCCTCCACCCGAGGAATGATTAGTTGAAGAACGATGGCCCGTGGGAGTGTGCTGGCGCAATCGGTGCAATTTTGACCCGTGGGACTGTTTGTAAGTATTTTGGGGACACCATAGTTTAATAGAATGATAGTTTAATTGTATAGATAGAACATTCTAGGATGATTGGTTCTGGATAGTTGACAGATAAATGTATCGATGTTCTGAACGTTTTGGTAAACCGTTTTATAAAATGTTTTGTTAAGGTTTTTTATTGGATGTATGTAACTGCTTGGAGTTTATTTTTAAACAGGTGGAATTGTTTAGTTTTTAAATAGATCCATGCAGTTCGTTTTCATGAAAATTGATTTCATTTTAAATATGTTTTGAGTTGGTTTTTGGGTGATTTAGTGGAGTGAGGATTGTATCGAAATTTAAGTGTTGTTACGAGATATGTTTAGAAAAAAGTTAACAAAGGGAAAGATGTGTGGATGAACGTTGTGAAGTGTGAGGTGTAATTGTTATTGTGTGTGTAATTGCAATGTGCAGGAAGTCTGGAAGGAAGGGGGGAAAAATAAATGTGGGGCGATCGAACGCCTAAGGTTAGGTGTTCGAACGCAGTACTCTCTGGAAAAACAGAGAGTTATGTGATCGTTCGCCAAGGGAGGGGCGAACGATCGGTTTGTAGGTTCGGCAACACGTTCTGGAAACAGAACGTTAACCGATCGATCGGCTGTCTTCAGTCGATCGATCGGTTATGTGAGGGGCGATCGATCGCCCATTGAGGGGCCGATCGATCGGCCCTCTTGTTTCTTGCTTTGACACTTTTGCCCTCCAGTAGTTTTGGTCGATGCCTTTAATTGTTTAAGGTTTTATTTAATTGGTTTTTATTAAGTTTTTCTTAAATGGTTTTCGACGTTTTCTTTTATCCTTTGAACGATATAAATGTTTCAACAATTTAATTTCCGATGTATCCTCATAAGGATTACTTAGGATTATAAGAAAAGAAAAAATAAATAATACGAAAAAATAAGGATACAGTGTTAGGGTCGCTACATTGTGCTTGTGACTACTCATGCCTAAACTTACTTTTCCATGTTATGTAACTTAAATAAGTGAAAAGCGAACATGTTTTGAGAAATCATGCATTTATGTGTATATATGTTTTAGTACACTCATTACTAAGCGTTAGGCTTAATGTTTTTATCGTATGATGTAGGTGACGAGAACGAAGGTGAGGAACCTCCTCTCGATGATCAGGCATAGGTGGTCAATGGGCGGGGCTCGTGGCGAAGGGACGTGTTTTGGCAAGGCTTACCGACCCGTGGGGTGTGCTCCGAGCTCATTTTGGTAAAGTGTAGATAAATACAATGAATATAGGATTAGTTGACGATGTTTTGGTTGTATGATGGATTTAGCTTAGAGATAAAATGTATTTTGGGTAGTTGGTTGGATGGGTTTACTTGTATGATAATTTTGATGGATTTCTGCTGTAGATATTCGATATTGATGAATGGATTCGTCAATCTAGATTTGAAGTCAGATTTGATGATTTTTGGGCGATGTTTTTGAAATGTACATAGTATGTATGTTAGGTGGAGATAGATGAAATGACTTGAGGATGTTATGGAATTGTTTTGGGTATTTTAAACTTTGGAGGGATATGCTCGGTTTTTTTAGAGTGATCCATGCCGTTGGTTTTTGTGAATTTTCAATACATTTTTTGATGCGTTTTTGGGTTCCGTTTTGAGTTAGATTTTTGAGGTTTGAGGTATTTTATGTTTAGAAAGATTAGAAGGGAGTTTATGGGTGAAATGTAGTGAAAGAAATGAAGAAAAGTGGAGAGAATGGTGAAAAAAAGGGAGGAGCGCGGAAGGCGCGCTGGGCGAGCGCGCAGCGCCCTAGCCGATCGATCGGCGCTAGGCACCGATCGATTGGCACACCTGCTGGAAACAAGGACGCGCAACAGAAGACCTGCCGATCGATCGGCACATCTACGCGCGCGCTGCCTGGGCGACGTGTGCGCCGCACCTTATGTGGCCCAAAACAGATTTTTTTTCAATTTTTTGATTTTCAAACACATTTCAACCCGACCTTTTTCGATACTTTTTAAACGTATTTATGAGCATTCCCCACGTATTTTAAAGGATTTTTAAGACCCAAAAATCGAGAAGACGTATTATCAAAAAATGGTTTTAGCCCTCGTTTTAATGTTTTAAAAGGTAAACGTCAAGCCAAGTCTCGTGACTAGGCCGAGTGGGTCGGGGTCGTCACGAAACGAGTAGTTTTACGTACGTTTTAAGTTAGACCATAAAGGTCGATCGAGGTGGGTCAATTGTTTAAGTCCGTTTTCTTTTAAGGTGTTAAGTAAAAATGAAAAATTTTATGTGAACATACGAGGGCTTAAATTAAGATTACGTCACAGCTAGGCCCCTGAGGTCGTCACAATTATGGTATCAGAGCACCTGGATTTGAAAAGCGATTCTGTAGACTGCCTGCCAAATACAACCGCCGCACGAGTACTCTCCATCGACTGTAAGTGTTTAAGTTTATGTATGATTCTTAGATGTTTATTTTGTTTTGTGTTTTCTAATATGTCTAGGAACAAGAAAAATGCTAAGAGCACCTATACAACCCGAGAAGACTCCCAATAGCCAGCTTATGGATATAGTACGCCAATAGTCAAAACAAATAGAGATTTTACTCAATAGGGATGGAAACGGTAATGGACAGGGTAGCAATTCACATGACCTAAGCAGGGAAAGATTCAAACGCCTTAGGCCTCCGACCTTCAACAGACAATCTCTGGATCCCACTAGTGCCGAAAAGTGGATCCGCAAGATTGAAAGCATGTTCACTTATGCTAAGGTGGAGGAAGCCGATAAAGTGACGTGTGCAGTGTTTAATCTAGAGAAGGATGCCGTGTTCTGGTGGGATACGGTTATGGCCACTACAAATATGGAGGCGATGACATGGGAGCGGTTTAAGACAGCGTTCTACAACAAATACTTCAACCACACCCTTCGGGCCAACAAGAGAGCGGAGTTCTCCCAACTACACCAGTCAGTGGCTGAGTACGTGCGTAGGTTTGAGTCATTGTCCCGATACGCAAGTTTGTTGGTCAATGAAGAGGAAGATAAAGTGTACCAATTTGTTCAAGATTGAAAGCATGGGGCCGATGCTTTAGGTGCGATAAGATGGGGCATAAGGCAGTAAATTGTCCCGGGCCAGCTAAGAGGCCACTGGGAGGTCCTTCCAGGATTTTTGGAAAAATATTGCCCAATTTTTGGAAAAAGAGATAAGAGAACCTTTAAAGACACTTGCAAAATCACTAGCCATACCTAGACCACCACCTTCTATACCCCTAAAGCCTAATGAACTTGATGAAGAATCCTTAAGTGAGGATGAGAGTGAAGAGATTGAAAAGGAAACACCTCTCTTAAGTGAAGAGGAGGAAGAGACATTAGAAGAAGTTGATTGTGTCATCCCGAAGAAGGTCAACTTCTTGAAATGGACAATCAAACAGAGGAAAAAAATTTGCTAGGAGAAGAAGATGATCAAGAAAGGGAGGATGTGATGACCCGAATCTGAACGTATGTGTACGACTGCGGGGCAAACCTCGGGTTGCGGGGCAAACCTCGGGACCTAAGCCGAGTGTAGGCGAATCCCGGACTCGAGTATAGGCGAAGCTCAGGTCGTAAAAAGGGGGTCGTCACAATCCCACATCGCTTGGGGAAGTACATGGAAATGAAACATATGTAAGAGATCCCTCCCAAGATAGCAAGACGCGTTTTGGAGCACAATTGGCAACGGATCCCATAAGAACTCCGAAGTTAAAAGTGCTTCAGCGAGAGTAGTACCAGGTTGGGTGACCGACTGGGAAGTCCTCGCTAAACAAAGCCGTGAGGGGAAGATATTGGGCTACGACCTAATCCCCAGAGAGGACAATATCTTGCTGGGATAAGGGGTCGTTACAAATGGTATCAGAGCCTGTACCCAACCGGAATTGTGGCCAACGAGGACGTTGGGCCCCCGAGGGGGAGTGATTGTGATGACCCAAATGTGAACATATGTGTACGACTGCGGGGCAAACCTCGGGTTTCGGGGCAAACCTCGGGACCTAAGCTGATTGTAGGCGAATCCCGGACTCGAGTATAGGCGAATCCCGAGTCGTAAAAAAGGGGTCGTCACAATCCCACATCGCTTGGGGAAGTACATGGAAATGAAACATATGTAAGAGATCCCTCCCAAGATAGCAAGACGCGTTTTGGAGCACAATTGGCAACGGATCCCATAAGAACTCCGAAGTTAAAAGTGCTTCAGCGAGAGTAGTACCAGGTTGGGTGACCGACTGGGAAGTCCTCGCTAAAAAAAGCCGTGAGGGGAAGATATTGGGCTACGGCCTAATCCCCAGAGAGGACAATATCTTGCTGGGATAAGGGGTCGTTACAAATGGTATCAGAGCCTGTACCCAACCGGAATTGTGGCCAACGAGGACGTTGGGCCCCCGAGGGGGAGTGATTGTGATGACCCAAATGTGAACATATGTGTACGACTGCGGGGCAAACCTCGGGTTTCGGGGCAAACCTCGGGACCTAAGCTGATTGTAGGCGAATCCCGGACTCGAGTATAGGCAAATCCCGAGTCGTAAAAAAGGGGTCGTCACAATCCCACATCGCTTGGGGAAGTACATGGAAATGAAACATATGTAAGAGATCCCTCCCAAGATAGCAAGACGCGTTTTGGAGCACAATTGGCAACGGATCCCATAAGAACTCCGAAGTTAAAAGTGCTTCAGCGAGAGTAGTACAAGGTTGGGTGACCGACTGGGAAGTCCTCGCCAAACAAAGCCATGAGGGGAAGATATTGGGCTACGGCCTAATCCCCAGAGCGGACAATATCTTGCTGGGATAAGGGATCGTTACAGAGGAATTGCCACAAGGGCTACCACCCATACGTGGAATCAAACACCAATTGGATGGTTCAACCCAAGAACACTCTCATATCAAATGGCATCTTAATCCCCTTTATGACGAAGTACATGCACTGTGACCTTCAATAATACCCTTCCTCAAAATCAATAAACTTTGGGAAAAGATGGTGGATGAAGAAGAGATGCCTTACCATTTGAAAGAAGTGTTAGCATGGCATCAAGAAAAGAAGGAAATAAGTGAAGAGATTATCTTTGGGATTTGTAATATGATCATTGGTCTACCTCACTCCCTTTCATATGTTGGAAGAATCAACTTCTTTTCACACCAATTTTTGAACAAGTTAGCCTATTCCCTAAATCCTACATATTGTACTACTTTGGTCCATAGTGGAAATAGGCAAAACAAGAGGAAATTTACGCCTAATGTACTCAACAAATGCCCTAATTTACAATTGGGTGAACTAACAAAACAACTAGCCTCACCATGTGATTATCACAAATTCTACCATCGAACCAAGGAAAAGGAATCTGTTGATTTGGTAATAACAAGTTCTCTACCCTCCGGCTATTTGATCACTTAGCTTCTAAGGATTAGTTGGAGCCAAGAATATCTCAAGGTTCATTTGGATGTTGAGCCTGCATCTGTGGTCATAAAGTTAGAAGGATTAATTCTTTGGTCAAAGGAGTATAATGGGAACCGTGTGCTACCACATTTAGAAGTCGACTACTTTGGAAACCTTCACTCCATCACCGAGCAAACGCCCTTCAAAGTAGCTCATGAATTCAATCATTCCACCTTTACTAAAGAACTTTTTGGTAAGACCACCCGACAACCATATCAAGAACACTATTGGTGGATGAGAGGCTTTCAACTCTATACGCTAATGGCAGACTACACCCTCGATGCATTCAAATTCAAGCACTTAGAGAGTTTTGATGAAGCCCGTGGACCGGAATTTAGAGGAGATAACTTTGGGAAGAAGTCAACCAACGGATTTGAGGTCAAATCCTCAAATCACCCCGAGAGGATGACATGCCTAGCGGTCCAATCACTCGAAAACCCAACAAAGCCCAAACTTTATTTAGTTTCTCTACTCATTACGTGTTCTCTTTTACAGGTATGAATCTATGGGAGGAATGCACATGGAAAACTTACTTGATGGATATGGATCAACCTTTTCACACTTTGACTTGGGATGCACGGATGGATTCAACTTAAGGCCCAAAGGGAATTTGTCTTCCTGGCCTCAACACCGTGTAACTATTTATTTGTTTTTCTTTTGGCAAACATGAGCCTTTTTTTGTGTTGGCAAATAATTAGCCATTTGAGTCACATGCATGCATTTAGATTGTGTGGTTAGGATTAGATTGAATAGTTATGATTAGATGTATGATGGTAGCTAATTTGGGTTAAGTTCATAGGATGATGCTAGACCATGAAGGAAGATTGCATGCAAGGCTCCATCAATTGCACCAATGAGGATTTAGCTTAAAGGAGGCATGGATTTGTGACTTGGCAGCAAAGACAAGAGGTAGTGCTCACAAGGATTGATGATGTGGCACAAGGAGGGCACTTGATGACTTTTTGAAGGGTGGAAGCTTCACCATTGGATGAAGCACAAGCACAAATGATCTCGGCCGACCATCTCCATTTGATCAACGATCATTGTAAAACCCTACCCACCTAGGTTTCTTTTTAAGCATGGTTTTTGGTGTTTGTAGAAACCTTTTTTTCCAAATTTGAATAGAATTTTGTTTTCCTTTTGAGCATTGCTCTTAGAGTCCACGGTTTGTGCCAAAACCGTGAAGGAGTGAGATCTCCATTAATATCCAAGCCTAAAGGTGCTTGAATATCTCTTACCCTTCTTCTTCCTCTCTCTTTGGAGAGCATATAGGTTGAAGAAGGCAAACCATCCCCAAGGTGGTTGGTGTTTCCTTTGGGAAAATACCTTTGCCTCAAGCAAAATATAAGATAGCTTTGGGAGCCTCCAAGGGGCTATCCTTCACCACAATATTTCATCCATTTTCGTTCATCTTTTTGCATTTCCATTGTCATAACTTTTCTTCCTCACACACTCCTCTACATTTCATCTTTTTATTGCATTTCATTTTGACCTCATATTCATCCTCATTTTTGCACAAATCCGAGAGCACACTATCACCCGAGCACCTTTAGTTCTTTGCGGGTTTTGAGCTAACTCTTTTTGGGGCTTGGCTCATCAATAAGAGTTCACAAAAGCAGCATGGCGGTGTGTGCGACAATGTGGGTAGTCGATTTTAGCTAGAGGTTAGGGTTTTTGAGAGAAAATTCTGATTTTGGCGTTGTGGGCTTCAGAAAAAATTGGAAGTTCCTATTTATAATATCGGGGAACGGGTGCCCATGACTACGGGTCCAGCACAAGAAGAAAACCATTTTAATCATAATGGGTCATTGCCCATTATGGATCCGAGTCCACACATGTGGCCCGAAACCCAAAAAACTCCCCCTCTGGCTCATGTGGTGGGCTCCAATAAGCTCGTTCTTCGCCGACAAGCCTCAAGCTTCTCCTTCGGCAAAGCTTTGGTCAACATATCTGAACCGTTCTCACTGGTGTGCACTTTTGCCAAGTGCAACTGTTTCTTCTTGAACACACTGATACCTCACATCAATATGCTTGGACTTTGAATAAAATGACAAATTCTTGGAGAGATGGATAGCACTCTGGCTATTGCTGAACAGAACATATTTCTCTTGGCGCAGACCCAATTCCTCAAGGAATCTCCTCATCCATAAAGCCTCCTTGCAACCCTTAGTAATCGCAATGTACTAGGCTTCTGTGGTGGATAGCGCAACATAATCTTGCAGTTTTGATTGTCAAGACACGACTCCCCCTGCAAAAGTCATCAAGAGTCCTGAAACGGACCTCCTGGAATCAATGTTACCGGTCATATCTGAATCGATATACCCAACTAGCATAGGATCACTGTTACCGAAACACAAACACAATCTGGAAGTACCTTAGAGATATCTGAGCATCTACTTCACTGCTTAATAGTGTTCTTTGCCTAAATTGGAAAGGAACCGGCTGACTACTCCAATTGAATGAAAAATATCAGGTCGAGTGCAGACCATGGCGTACATCAAACTGCCAACTACAGATGCATAAGCAACTCGACTCGAGTCTGCTTTGTCTTTCTCACTTGTAGGACATTGCTCCGAATTGAGCTTGAAGTGAGCTACAAGTGGAGAACGCACTACTTTGGCCTTGCTCATATTGAACTTTCCAAGTACTTTCTCAATGTAGTCTTTTTGAGACAACCACAGTTTCTCATTCTTTCTATCATGAGAGATCTTCATACCAAGTATCTTCTTTACAACACCCAAGTCTTTTATCGCAAAAGACTTGCTCAACTCTTCCTTCAACATAGCAATCTTGCTAGTATCATGGCCTATGATCAACATATCGTCAACATACAAGAAGAGAATAATGAAGTCATCATCAGAGTATCTCTTGATAAACACACAATGGTCTGACGATGTCTGGTTGTACCCTTAACTCACAATGAAGGATTCAAATTTCTTGTACCACTGTCGTGGAGCTTGTTTGAGGCCATATAAGCTCTTCTTCAACTTGCACACATGTTTCTCTTTTCCTCTGACTTTGAATCCATTGGGCTACCTCATGTAGATCTCTTCTTCTAAATCACCATGAAGAAATGTAGTTTTCACATCAAGTTGCTCAATCCTCAAGTTCAAGCATGCTGCTAAACCAAGAGCAACTCGTATCGAGGACATCTTTACCACTAGTGAGAATATTTCTTCAAAGTCGATTCCCTTCTTATGACCGTACCCGTTCACAACTAACCGAGCTTTGTACCTTGGCTATGAGCTAACATTTTTGGTCTTCAACCTATAGACTCATTTGTTTTTGAGAGCTTTCTTTCCTTGGGGAAATTTCACCAAGTCATAAGTGTAATTCTCGTGAAGAGACTGCATCTCCTCTTCCAAGGCTTTCAACCACAGTGATGTGCCCCATAGGCCCGTCACACGATCCCAAGCCCGAGCACACATTTTATCTAACTTATGTTCTCACACACTTTTCTCTTTTACATGAAATGATTTATGTGAATGCTTGGAGCACACCTTTAGAAACTTAAAGTGGGAGTGATGTGCCCCAGAGGGCCGTCACTCGATTGCAAACCAAGGCCCAAGTGTTATCAAATCTATTCACTAACAAGCCCAATTCTTTTGCAGGACTTGAAGACCTCTTCACGGATTTGGATTCGGAGCCGAGCACAAGGGATCTGGATCAACCCGTGCACTTGCTAACTTGGGAACTAAAGACGGAGGCACTTGAAGACGGAGGCACTTAAAGACGGAGGCACTTGAAGAAGGGATTTGTCTCCCTCCAGAATAACCATGCATCCCTAGGCATTAGGATTAGAAGTATGCTAGGTTATATGGTGGTTTGGAGATGGTTGAAATGAAGAGTGCGTTGTTGCACTAGGCCAAGGTTTTGGCCTATTTTGAAGCCCATTTCTAACCAAGGCCTCCACCCACCCTAGGCCTATATAAGCATGGTTATTGGTGCTTGTAATGGTTGTTGAATCTATGAGAATAACCTAATTTTCGTCTGAAAATTTCAGAGTTGAAGACCAGTGAATGGTAAGGCTCGGTTCGATCAAGAACTGAGGAGGAGTTCTCTCCTTTGAGCTTCAAGCCCACGGTTGCTTGAATAGCTTTCGTTCCACTCATCTTTCCTCTCTTTTCAGAGTAGGATACACGAAGAAAGTTGCCATTAACCTGTTCCATTTGCTGCCATTCTTCCACGGAAGAGCGTATGCCGAAAGCTTACAAAATATTGCTTATCGGACAGCATCTGGCGTTCTTCACATATCTTTTGATTTTCTTATTTTCTGGATCTGAAATTTTAAGAAATATTTTTCACACACATAATAAGAAACTCTTAAAATTTCGTTGCATTTTGTTATTGTTTGGTCATTCAAATCGCATCTCGATTTTAGGGTATTTTCGGCCCAACTGATTTTTGGTTTCTAACTTTATTGTTGTGGGTAGAAACACGAGCCATTGGAGATGGAATTGTGTCAGGGAGGTTAAAGCTAAAGACAAGGACCAACCACGGCACGTCATTGCATGGAAAATCAAGAAGCTCACATGGGAATTTATCTTCCCGAGCATGAATTTACGTAACATTTTTATTTTGAACACTTACTCGGCATACATTGGCATTTTTGTGACAATTATTATATGCATGCATGTTAGGCATTTAGGGTTAGATGTATGCTAGGATAGAAGGTGACTTGGTTTCAGTTTAACCCACATGAAGTGCTTGGAATTTGCATGGCTTGCATGAGAAGCTCAGCCGCGCGAGTGCCAAGGCCAATGGCCGAGATGAATCATCCAATTGAAGCATTCTTGATTTGGCCATACCAAGTGCTGCCCCTTGAAGATGCTTGTTTCCCTTACCACTTTGGGAGAAAACATGGATTATTGGCTTGGCTTTCAGCTGCCTTTAATCAACCTAAACACAAGACATCTCGGCCGCCCAAATCTCCACCTATGGCTGAACACATGACCAAGCTCCAATGGTTCATTGAGCCCACTTTTAAACACCAAACCCTAAGCCACTTAGGTCTATAAATGCATGGCTATTAGTGTGTGTAAATGGTTTTTGATGAAATGAGTATATCGGCTGTTTTCTTTAAGGAAAAAACCTTATGAAGTGAAGCTTCAAGGTAAGTGTCTCCGTTGCACCTAACCGAGGGAGTTGCATCTCCATTTCCTTCAAGCACGGTTGCTTGCAAGGATCTCATCTTTCCATCTTCCCTCTCCACTCTTTTGAGAGCTGGAAACAAGAAGGGAGTGGTCAAGCTGTGTAACGATCCCAGTAGGGCCGAGACATAATTCGTGACTTTCTTAATCATTTAATTCTTATTTTCTGCATCATGTTCATTATTAGTATTATTTTTATCATTATTTTTTTTTTTTTAAAAAGACTTAGAACTTAAAACTTGACTCGCGGACAACATACCATCTGACAAAACTAAACCATCCAAAACTCGACTCTTTCATTAATCTAATAACTCTTTAGTCCACAGAATCGAGCGACTATGCTCGGTTATCAGTTCCATGACATAATCGGGCAGAAAAGAAATGCCCTCAGATCACACGACGGCATTCTGCTCGGGCTGCATGGGTTTGCATGCATCAGCTGATAGGGTACACATCTTTCGATTTGTCACGTGTACTCTGCATGACTCAATTATCGTTGCCCAATAGAAGACATCATCCGGTGGGCACGTGCATCTCTCGTGACTCATTAAACATCACTTGACATAAGCGATACACTACATCGCCCGATCGCTAGACGACAAAACAATACTTACATAATCCGGTATTTGAAATACACTACATCGCCCGATCGCTAGACGACAAACAATACTTACATCATCCGGTATTTGAATACACTACATCGCCCGATCGCTAGACGACAAACAATACTTACATCATCCGGTATTTGAATACACTACATCGCCCGATCGCTAGACGACAAACAATACTTACATCATCCGGTATTTGAATACACTACATCGCCCGATCGCTAGACGACAAACAATACTTACATCATCCGGTATTTGAATACACTACATCGCCCGATCGCTAGACGACAAACAATACTTACATCATCCGGTATTTGAATACACTACATCGCCCGATCGCTAGACGACAAACAATACTTACATCATCCGGTATTTGAATACACTACATCGCCCGATCGCTAGACGACAAACAATACTTACATCATCCGGTATTTGAATACACTACATCGCCCGATCGCTAGACGACAAACAATACTTACATCATCCGGTATTTGAATACACTACATCGCCCGATCGCTAGACGACAAACAATACTTACATCATCCGGTATTTGAATACACTACATCGCCCGATCGCTAGACGACAAACAATACTTACATCATCCGGTATTTGAATACACTACATCGCCCGATCGCTAGACGACAAACAATACTTACATCATCCGGTATTTGAATACACTACATCGCCCGATCGCTAGACGACAAACAATACTTACATCATCCGGTATTTGAATACACTACATCGCCCGATCGCTAGACGACAAACAATACTTACATCATCCGGTATTTGAATACACTACATCGCCCGATCGCTAGACGACAAACAATACTTACATCATCCGGTATTTGAATACACTACATCGCCCGATCGCTAGACGACAAACAATACTTACATACACTACATCGCCCGATCGCTAGACGACAAACAATACTTACATCATCCGGTATTTGAATACACTACATCGCCCGATCACTAGACGACAAACAATACTTACATCATCCGGTATTTGAATACACTACATCGCCCTATCGCTAGAAGACAAATGTAACACCCGAGTTAACGGCCAGGTGATTTTCTTAACTGTATTAACAGTCATAAATATTTAATCTTCGTAGTTTAGGATTTATGCCAAGCTTAATTAATTACATGTGGATCTAAACTAGGTTGGGTGGCAAAGTTGTAATAATGGAGGATTGAGGCCAGTATTTAAAGAAAAAGGAAAGGATTCAAACCTCATTTAAACCACTGTAGCCGACACCACCCTTTCCGGCGATTTCTTCTCTCGCAAGTCCTTACTCTCTGCTATCAGCAAACTCTCCTCGACGGCCGGTTTACTCCGCCACCACTCGACTACTCTGCGCCTGAGGTATGCATTAGACAATGTGGCTATCTGTTAGTTTATTATCTCTGTTTTCAGCTCTGTATTGAAGTTTTGGATTCTTCAATGGCCGAGTATTGATAAGAACATTTTGAAACCCGAGATTGGTAATGTCATTCTGAATCGATTCTGGACATTTAAAACAACCAACCCTGAGTTATCATTATCGAATCCGTTTGTTTTGATTTTGGGATTTCGGGTTACATTGAGTATTAAACTAAGAACTCGGGAAGGACTCTTAGCTATTAGATCTTAGGATAACTCGAGATTAGAACTATTAGGATTTTTGTTTTAACTACTGCAATGTAAATGTTTAGGTGAAGAAGTTTGAAGAGAAAGAAGCTCAAGTGCTAAGGAGACCAGGTAAGTGAATGTATTAAGATTTTCGGCTAATAGAGCCCTACATCGTGGGAGTACTAGGTTGAGATGTCTAATGTTTATTTATGTATGTTGCGAGTTATACCATGTGATGACCTGTTAGTGAATGTGAAGTTGTCTGCTCTGGTATGATCCTTGTCATAGTTTGATGAGTTAAAAGCTCTCATGTCCATGCATCATGAATGTTTCTCAAGCATAAGAAAATGTTTTAACGCATGTTTTCCATGAACAAGATATGTATGTATATATGTATATGTATAAGATTTATGCAACGTCGATTAAGTGAGGGTTGGGGGCGGTTCGGCGTATGTCACAGTCCAAAGAATGACATATGAATACGACCCGCAGTAGGGAACAAGATTAAACTCACTGTCGAACCCCCTTTACCGGCACAAATCCTCTCTTGATCCACACAACCTAAACAAAGAATATGAACAAAGACTATGAATGATGAATATGATCAATGATTATGAATGATGAATATGATCAATGACTTTGAATGATGAATATGATCAATGATTATGAATGATGAATATGATCCATGACTATGAATGATGATTACGAGCAAAGACATGAACAAGAAAAGACTTATGAGCATGTGATTTTCCCGAATTATGCATTCATGCATCCATGTAGTGTTGCATTTCTTACTAAGCATTAGGCTTATAGTTTAAACCTTATGATGTAGGTGACGAGTTTTCAGGTGAGGAACTCAAGGTCAATGAAGATGTCTAAGTTTGGTTGCTGGAGGATGCTCAGTGTGACAGTGGAGGCTGGATAGGCGATCAAGTTCCCTAGTTATACCCTTAGTAAGTCAGAGAAGTTTATGATGAACAGATGACTAAGTAGAATAGAGTTTTCTTATAGCAATGAGATTCGGATTTTGAATGGTTTGACTTTAGAGTCTGTTAACGATTTTAAGGATTATTGAATGGTCTATTTTGCTTAAGCCTTCCGCTATGTGTATCTTGTATGGGATATGGTTTTTACTCATTAGGGTTTATAATTTCCAGGTTAAGAATTGGGTGAGTTGTAGTACTTTCTGTTGGATGAGGTTGTTTGATGATTATAGTGTTTTACTGCCGTAAGATAAAAGCTGGATGAGGCATTCATCCGACTGACGTCATCGGCAGATGTAGTGTTTAAGCCATCGGATGATTACAGTGTTATTTTGTCGTCTAGCGATCGGCAGATGTAGAGTGTTTAAGCTATCGGATGGTGAAAGTGTTATTTTGTCGTCTAGCGATCGGCAGATGTAGAGTGTTTAAGCTATCGGATGGTGAAAGTGTTATTTTGTCGTCTAGCGATCGGCAGATGTAGAGTGTTTAAGCTATCGGATGATGAAAGTGTTATTTTGTCATCTAGTGATCGGCAGATGTAGAGTGTTTAAGCCATCGGATGATGAAAGTGTTATTTTTTCGTCTAGCGATCGGCAGATGTAGTGTTTAAGCCATCGGATGATGTTTCCCTATTTCACCGGAAGATGAAGTATGTTTCCTCGCCGGATGATGTAAATGATAATTTGTCGTTTAGTGATCAGATGATATAGAGCTTGCAAGCTATCGGAAGATGTCTTAGATGAATACGTGAATTTCACATGTCTATCGGTAGATGTCTTAATTGGTCACACGAGATGCACGTGATCGTCGGTCGATGCGAGTATTCGCATCTGCCGATAGGTGTTTAAATGAGTCATGTGGGGTGCACGTGCCATCCGGAAGACGCAATGTCTATCGGTTGATGCATGCAGACCCATGCAACTTGTACGTCGATTGGAAGCATGTACGAGGGACTAATTTTCCATCCGTTAAGTTGAAGTCTTTAAGCCTATTAGGTATACTGTTTTTTTTTTTTTTTTAAAGAGAAGGAAAAAAAAGGGAGTTCAAATATGAATTAAAGTTTTATGTAAAGTCAAGAATTTCGTGGCGATCCTCCCCGGGTCGTTACAACAAACAATACTTACATCATCCGGTATTTGAATACACTACATCGCCCGATCGCTAGACGACAAACAATACTTACATCATCCGGTATTTGAATACACTACATCGCCCGATCGCTAGACGACAAACAATACTTACATCATCCGGTAAGAGACATCATCCGGTAATCGACAAACGTTCACCATCTACCGGTGACGTCAGCCGGATGATTCATTCATCCAGCTTCTATCATTCAACTCACACCGGTGACGTCAGCAGGATGATGCATTCATCCAACTTCTATCACACGGCAGTAAAACCCGAAAACCTTCAAGCAACTCATACCAACAGAAAGATAACCTGACCTACACAGATCTCACACTTCGTAGACATAAACGTAGGCAGACATAAATCATGGACTCATCTTGAATACATGTAGCGGAAGACTTAGTTAAAACAACTCGTTCTATATCCTTATAAACATTCTCAGACTCAGTAATTAAACCAGACAATTTCAAAAGCTTGATGTCTTAAAATAATCTCATCCTACTTAGACTTCCATATTCATAATCATTACTAAAATTATAAGAGCATTAACCAGAGGGGGTCTTGTTCGCCATCCAGCCACAGAATTGCTCCCTGAACACCTTCCAGCAACCAAACTTAGACATCTTCATTAACTTTGGAATCCTCACCTGATACTTCGTCACCTACATCATAAGGTTCAAACTATAAGCCTAATGCTTAGTAAGGAATGCAATGCTAACATGTATACATGAATGCATAGTTGCAAGAAAATCATGATCATGTTCGTTTCATGCTCTTTTTCTGTTCTTATTCGCATTCTTGTTCATCACTTTCATCATATGGATTAAGGGAGGATTTGTGCCGTAAAGAGGGGATGACAGTGCAAGTGTACATAGTCCCTTTCGGGTCGTATTCATGGTCCTTCTCTTTGGACAATGACATACGCCAAACCGCCCCCAACCCTCACTTAATCTGGTTGCATGAGTTTCATATTCATTGTCATATCTTGTTCATGGGAAAAACATGCTTACAAAACATTTTCATATGCTTCAGAAGTAAATCATGATGCATGACATGGATGCTCTTAAATCATCAGACTATAGAAAGTATCATACCAGAACAGTCGACTTCATAGACTCTACCAGAACGTCACATAACAAAACTCTCAACATCCATAAATCATCCAAGTACGAGAAATCTTGCTAACACATAACAAACATCAGACAACTGAAACTAACTTAATATCCTTGTGATGTAGGACCCTATTGGCCGGAAGTCTTAATACATTCACTTACCTGGTTTCCTTAGCAATACTCGAGCACTTCACTTCAGACTTCTTTACCTAAAACATTTCACATTACAGTATTAAATAAAAATCCTAAAAGTTCTAACCAAAAGTCATCCTAGAAATAATCAGTTTCAACCTAATAACTAGTCACAGATTACGAATGCCACTAATATTTCACTGCCAAAGAAGAATTCGAAGCTACGGGTCTTAGCAGGGAAAACAAAGTTCTAAATAGCCAATCAGTGACTACATTACAGAGTCTTACCTAGGGTGGGGATTGTCGGGGCGGAGACTAAAAATTGGTCACCGAAAGGAGCTGTAGTTGGCCGAGGGAGAGAGCTCTGGGGAAGAGAGAAATCGCCGAGAGTGAATGCGTCGGCTACAGTGAGGTTTAAATGGGGTTTAAGGTTTCCATTTCCTATTTATACTTGATCCATCCATCCTTAATTACAACCCTGCCACCCAACCTAGTTTCACTCAACTTGTAATAAATATGTCTTGACATTAAATCTAAAATCATAAAGGCTAATAAAAAGGGTGATAATCAAAATGGTTAAGAAAATCACCTGGCCGAAATTGTCGGGTGTTACATCCACCCCTCCTTAAACAAAATTTTCGTCCTCGAAAATTGCTTAAACAAAGAGCTCTGGGTATTTGTCCAGCATGTCTTGTTGTCGTTCCCATGTGGCTTCTTCAATACCATGATTCATCCATAAGACTTTCACTAGTTGAATTTCCTTATTCCTCAGAGTCTTAACTGCAGATTCTATAATCCTTACAGGCTTCTCTTCATACACCAGTGTCGGCTTGATTTCGATATCCATTGGCTTAACAACTTATGTAGGATCTCGTATGCATTTTCTTAACATTGACACATGAAAAACATTGTGAACTTTTCCCAGTGATAGGGGCAATTGCAGTCTATAAGTTGTGCCGGCTATCCTCTCCAAGACAAGGAATGGTCCAACGAATCGCGGATTAAGCTTTCCCTTCTTACCAAATCTTAATACTCCTTTAAAGGGTGAAATCTTTAGAAAAACTTCATCTCCAACAGAGAACGCCAGATCTCTCCTCCTTTGGTCTGCATAACTTTTCTGTCGGCTTTGTGCAGTAATCATTCTCCTCTTAATAATGGCAATCTTGCCTGACATCTGTTGCAAGATCTCGGGACCTAGGAGTTTTACTTCATCGACCTCATCTCAGTACAAAGGTGATCTACACTTCCTGCCATACAGTGCCTCATAAGGTGTCATACCAATGGTGGACTGGTAACTATTATTGTAAGAGAATTCCACCAAGGGTAAGTATCGACTCCAAGATGTCTGGAAATCCAGCACGCACGCTCTCAACATATCTTCTAGTATCTGAATGGTCCTCTCAGACTGACCATCGGTTTGAGGGTGAAAAGTAGTGCTGAAAGACAATTTTGTTCCTAATGTGCCTTGCAAACTTTGCCAAAATCTTGAGGTGAATCTAGGATCACGATCGGAGATAATAGACAAGGGGATCCCATGCAATCTAATAATTTCCTGAATGTACAGGTTAGTAAGTTGTTTCATTGTAAAAGTCATTCTTACTGGTATAAAGTGGGCTGATTTTGTCATTCTGTCAACCACAACCCAAATACTATCATGTCCTTTGATTGTCTTTGGTAATCCTACCACAAAATTCATGGCAATGTTCTCCCACTTCCATTCAGGGATCAGTAAGGGTTGAAGAGTACCTCCTGGGCGTTGGTGTTCTGCTTTAACTTGTTGGCATATCAAGCATGACTCTACAAACTTGGCCACATCCCTCTTCAGGTTTGGCCACCAGTAATGTAACTTCAAGTCCCGATACATCTTGGTGCTACCAGGATGTACAGAAAAGGAAGATGAATGTGCTTCAGCCAAGATCAACTCGCACAACTCCTTATCACTTAGAATGTACCATCGATTCCTAAATTTCAAAATACCATCGCTGGCGAGACTGAACTCAGAGGAGGCGTCCTTTAACTTACTCATCATGCTACTATTCTCCTTCGAATCCTTTTGTTTTGCCTCTTTGATCCTGTCCAAAATAGTTGGTCGAATAGATAAATCAGTCAGTAAAGCTGACCGCTCGGGAACTATTTCCAATTCGAAATTCTGAACTCCCTTCCACAAAGGTACAGACATGGTTGATACCGCGGGTTGCATTGTTGTTGACATTCTGCTTAATGCATCAGCCACAGCATTGGCCTTACCCGAGTGATATTTAATTTCAAAGTCATAATCTTTAACAAATTCCAACCAACTTCTCTGTCTCATGTTTAATTCCTTTTGGGTAAATAGGTATTTCAAACTTTTATGGTCGGAAAACACCTCACACTGTTGTCCATACAAATAGTGTCTCCAAATCTTTAATGCAAAAACAACTACAGCTAACTCTAAATCGTGAGTGGGGTAGTTCTGTTCATAACTCTTCAGCTGCCTAGAGGCATACGCCACAACCTTACCTTTTTTCATCAAAACACACCCCAGACCAACTTTGGATGCATCACAGTAAACACTAAATTTTCCTTCTTTGGTTGGGAGAATCAATAGTGGGGCTGTTGTCAACTTCAGCTTAAGTGTCTGGAAGCCATCTTCACAAGCTTCAGTCCAAGAGTACTTGGTGTCCTTCTTTGTTAAATTAGTTAAAGGCTTAGTTATCATAGAGAATCCCTTAATGAACTTTCTGTAATAACCAGCTAGACCAAGGAAACTGCGGACTTCACTGGCATTCCTTGGCTGTGGCAAATCCTTAACTGCCTGAACTTTGGTCGGATCTACTGATACACCTTCAGCAGAGATGACATGGCCTAAGAAGTTGACCTTATCCAACCAGAACTCACACTTAGACAACTTGGCATAGAGTTGCTGCTATTTTAATGTTGTCAAAACCACTCTTAAGTATTCCTCATGGTCAGCTTTAGTCCGTGAGTATATTAAGATATCATCAATGAACACAATTACAAACTTGTCCAAGTAATCACGAAACACTCGATTCATCAAGTCCATAAAGGCTGCAGGTGCGTTGGTTAACCCAAACGACATCACAAGGAATTCATAATGTCCATAACGGGTCCTGAAGGTTGTCTTAGGTATATCACTCTCCTTAACCTCCAATTGGTAATAGCCCGAACGTAAGTCAATCTTTGAAAATACTTTAGCTCCTTGTAATTGGTCAAACAGGTCATCAATCCGGGGCAAGGGGTACTTGTTCTTAATTGTCAACTTGTTTAGCTCTCTGTAGTCAATGCACATTCTAAGAGAACCATCTTTCTTCTTAACGAATAGGACAGGTGCACCCCAGGGAGAACTACTAGGGCGTATAAATCCCTTGTCAACTAATTCCTGCAGTTGGACTTTTAATTCCTTCAGCTCAACAGGTGCCATGCGATAAGGGTTCTTGGATATAGGTAATGCCTCGGGGTATGTATCAATTACAAAGTCAAATTCTCTATCAGGTGGTAACCCGGGCAAGTCGTCCAAAAAGGCTTCAAGAAACTCTCGGACTATAGGAATATCTTGTACTTTTACTTTATCCTTCACCGAACATCAACTACACTAGCTAGATAACTCTCACAGCCACTTTCAATAACTGTTGAGTCTCTAGAGAGGATATAATTGGTATTTTACTTATTTTTGGAATAGCTTGGAATGTATACCGATCTCCATTCGGGGGTCGGAATTCAACCAAACCAGACCTACATCTTATTGTGGCATGGTGTCTGAATAACCAATCCATCCCTAGTATAACTTCATACCCCTTCATGTCAATTACAATCAGCTCTACATATAACTTCTTATCTCCTAAGTACACAATGTCACCCTTCACTATCTGTTCAGAATGTAAGGATTTCCCTGACGGTAACATGACACTATATGGCCTATCAGCTGGTAAGTATCCTAACTTATGCTTACAGACAAACAGGGTTACTATAAATGAGTGGGTGGCCCCCGTGTCTATAAGTGTGTAAGCAGAAATACCACAAATCATAATTGTACCTGTTATGACCGTATGCTGCACAGCATCTTCATCCTCCATCATAGCAAAGACTCTGGGTGCTATTCTTGGTCGATTGGGGTCTGGTGGTATGGGGCAGTCTCTAACTACATGTCCGACCTTGTCACATCTGTAGCAATGGCCAGAGTGTAGCTTGCACTCGCCATGGTTGTTCTACTGGCGGTTGGAGCATAACAGGGCTAATGGTCGTTTTCCTTTTCCTTGATCATCATTTAGATTGAAGGGTCTCTTTATACCTTGCTGTTGTTGTGGTGGTTCCCTGTTCTGTTGCGGTTGCCATCCTTTGTTCTGACGTGGTGGCGGCTGAGCCTCCTTAATGAACTTCCTTGGCTGTTTACCGCATATCGCTAGACGACAAACAATACTTACATCATCCGGTATTTGAATACACTACATCGCCCGATAGCTAGACGACAAACAATACTTACATCATCCGGTATTTGAATACACTACATCGCCCGATCGCTAGACGACAAACAATACTTACATCATCCGGTATTTGAATACACTACATCGCCCGATCGCTAGACGACAAACAATACTTACATCATCCGGTATTTGAATACACTACATCGCCCGATAGCTAGACGACAAACAATACTTACATCATCCGGTATTTGAATACACTACATCGCCCGATAGCTAGACGACAAACAATACTTACATCATCCGGTATTTGAATACACTACATCGCCCGATAGCTAGACGACAAACAATACTTACATCATCCGGTATTTGAATACACTACATCGCCCGATAGCTAGACGACAAACAATACTTACATCATCCGGTATTTGAATACACTACATCGCCCGATCGCTAGACGACAAACAATACTTACATCATCCGGTATTTGAATACACTACATCGCCCGATCGCTAGACGACAAACAATACTTACATCATCCGGTATTTGAATACACTACATCGCCCGATCGCTAGACGACAAACAATACTTACATCATCCGGTATTTGAATACACTACATCGCCCGATCGCTAGACGACAAACAATACTTACATCATCCGGTATTTGAATACACTACATCGCCCGATCGCTAGACGACAAACAATACTTACATCATCCGGTATTTGAATACACTACATCGCCCGATCGCTAGACGACAAACAATACTTACATCATCCGGTATTTGAATACACTACATCGCCCGATAGCTAGACGACAAACAATACTTACATCATCCGGTATTTGAATACACTACATCGCCCGATCGCTAGACGACAAACAATACTTACATCATCCGGTATTTGAATACACTACATCGCCCGATCGCTAGACGACAAACAATACTTACATCATCCGGTATTTGAATACACTACATCGCCCGATCGCTAGACGACAAACAATACTTACATCATCCGGTATTTGAATACACTACATCGCCCGATAGCTAGACGACAAACAATACTTACATCATCCGGTATTTGAATACACTACATCGCCCGATCGCTAGACGACAAACAATACTTACATCATCCGGTATTTGAATACACTACATCGCCCGATCGCTAGACGACAAACAATACTTACATCATCCGGTATTTGAATACACTACATCGCCCGATAGCTAGACGACAAACAATACTTACATCATCCGGTATTTGAATACACTACATCGCCCGATCGCTAGACGACAAACAATACTTACATCATCCGGTATTTGAATACACTACATCGCCCGATCGCTAGACGACAAACAATACTTACATCATCCGGTATTTGAATACACTACATCGCCCGATCGCTAGACGACAAACAATACTTACATCATCCGGTATTTGAATACACTACATCGCCCGATCGCTAGACGACAAACAATACTTACATCATCCGGTATTTGAATACACTACATCGCCCGATCGCTAGACGACAAACAATACTTACATCATCCGGTATTTGAATACACTACATCGCCCGATCGCTAGACGACAAACAATACTTACATCATCCGGTATTTGAATACACTACATCGCCCGATCGCTAGACGACAAACAATACTTACATCATCCGGTATTTGAATACACTACATCGCCCGATCGCTAGACGACAAACAATACTTACATCATCCGGTATTTGAATACACTACATCGCCCGATCGCTAGACGACAAACAATACTTACATCATCCGGTATTTGAATACACTACATCGCCCGATCGCTAGACGACAAACAATACTTACATCATCCGGTATTTGAATACACTACATCGCCCGATCGCTAGACGACAAACAATACTTACATCATCCGGTATTTGAATACACTACATCGCCCGATCGCTAGACGACAAACAATACTTACATCATCCGGTATTTGAATACACTACATCGCCCGATCGCTAGACGACAAACAATACTTACATCATCCGGTATTTGAATACACTACATCGCCCGATCGCTAGACGACAAACAATACTTACATCATCCGGTATTTGAATACACTACATCGCCCGATCGCTAGACGACAAACAATACTTACATCATCCGGTATTTGAATACACTACATCGCCCGATCGCTAGACGACAAACAATACTTACATCATCCGGTATTTGAATACACTACATCGCCCGATCGCTAGACGACAAACAATACTTACATCATCCGGTATTTGAATACACTACATCGCCCGATCGCTAGACGACAAACAATACTTACATCATCCGGTATTTGAATACACTACATCGCCCGATCGCTAGACGACAAACAATACTTACATCATCCGGTATTTGAATACACTACATCGCCCGATCGCTAGACGACAAACAATACTTACATCATCCGGTATTTGAATACACTACATCGCCCGATCGCTAGACGACAAACAATACTTACATCATCCGGTATTTGAATACACTACATCGCCCGATCGCTAGACGACAAACAATACTTACATCATCCGGTATTTGAATACACTACATCGCCCGATCGCTAGACGACAAACAATACTTACATCATCCGGTATTTGAATACACTACATCGCCCGATCGCTAGACGACAAACAATACTTACATCATCCGGTATTTGAATACACTACATCGCCCGATCGCTAGACGACAAACAATACTTACATCATCCGGTATTTGAATACACTACATCGCCCGATCGCTAGACGACAAACAATACTTACATCATCCGGTATTTGAATACACTACATCGCCCGATCGCTAGACGACAAACAATACTTACATCATCCGGTATTTGAATACACTACATCGCCCGATCGCTAGACGACAAACAATACTTACATCATCCGGTATTTGAATACACTACATCGCCCGATAGCTAGACGACAAACAATACTTACATCATCTGATATTTGAATACACTATATCGCCTGATCGCTAGACGACAAACAATACTTACATCATCCGGTAAGAGACATCATCCGGTAATCGACAAACGTTCACCATCTACCGGTGACGTCAGCCGGATGATTCATTCATCCAGCTTCTATCATTCAACTCACACCGGTGACGTCAGCCAGATGATGCATTCATCCAACTTCTATCACACGGCAGTAAAACCCGAAAATCTTCAAGCAACTCATACCGACAGAAAGATAACCTGACCTTCACAGATCTCACATTTCGTAGACATAAACCTAGGCAGACATAAATCATGGACTCATCTTGAATACTTGTAGCGGAAGACTTAGTCAAAACAACTCGTTCTATATCCTTATAAACATTCTCAGACTCAGTAATTAAACCAGACAATTTCAAAAGCTCGATGTCGTAAAATAATCTCATCCTACTGAGACTTCCATATTCATAATCATTACTAAAATTATAAGAGCATTAACCGGGGGGGTCTTGTTCGCCATCCAGCAACAGAATTGCTTCCTGAACACCTTTCAGCAACCAAACTTAGACATCTTCATTAACTTTGGAATCCTCACCTGATACTTCGTCACCTACATCATAAGGTTCAAACTATAAGCCTAATGCTTAGTAAGGAATGCAATGCTAACATGTATACGTGAATGCATAGTTGCAAGAAAATCATGATCATGTTCGTTTCATGCTCTTTTCCTGTTCTTATTCGTATTCTTGTTCATCACTTTCATCATATGGATTAAGGGAGGATTTGTGCCGTAAAGGGGGATGACAGTGCAAGTGTACATAGTTTCTTTCGGGCCGTATTCATGGTCCTTCTCTTTGGACAGTGACATACGCCAAACAGCCCCCAACCCCCACTTAATCCGGTTGCATGAGTTTCATATTCATTGTCATATCTTGTTCATGGGAAAAACATGCTCATAAAACATTTTCATATGCTTCAGAAGTAAATCATGATGCATGACATGGATGCTCTTAAAGCATCAGACTATAGAAAGTATCATACAAGAACAGTCGACTTCATAGACTCTACCAGAACGTCACATAACAAAACTCTCAACATCCATAAATCATCCAAGTACGAGAAATCTTACTAACACAGAACAAACATCAGACAACTGAAACTAACTAATATCCTTGTGATGTAGGACCCTATTGGCTGAAAGTCTTAATACATTCACTTACCTGGTTTCCTTAGCAATACTCGAGCACTTCACTTCAGACTTCTTTACCTAAAACATTTCACATTACAGTATTAAATAAAAATCCTAAAAGTTCTAACCAAAAGTCATCCTAGAAATAATCAATTTCAACCTAATGACTAGTCACAGATTATGAATGCCACTAATATTTCACTGCCAAAGAAGAATCTGAAGCTACGGGTCTTAGCAGGGAAAACAGAGTTCTAAATAGCCAATCAGTGACTACATTACAGAGTCTTACCTAGGGTGTGGATTGTCGGGGCGGAGACTGAAAATCGGTCACCGAAAGGAGCTGTAGTTGGCCGAGGGAGAGAGCTCTGAGGAAGAGAGAAATCGTTGAGAGTGAATGCGTCGGCTACAGTGAGGTTTAAATGGGGTTTAAGGTTTCCATTTCCTATTTATACTTGATCCATCCATCCTTAATTACAACCCTGCCACCCAACCTAGTTTCACTCAACTTGTAATAAATGTCTTGACATTAAATCTAAAATCATAAAGGCTAATAAAAAGGGTGATAATCAAAATGGTTAAGAAAATCACCTGGCCAAAATTGTCGGGTGTTACAAGCTGGTTCCTCCAAGTCGAGATTCTTTCCTTGGAAAGAATGTTTTGCCGAAAGCTTGAAATCATTGCTTATCGGCCGACTTGAGGTTTTGTTGCACATTTTCTTTTCCTCAAGCTATTTGGACCACATCTTCCATAGTCACACACCTCACTCACAACACAAGCATCACATAAATTTCGTTCCATTTAAAGTTATTTTTCTTGTTCAACTTTGGCCATCATTTGAGGTCTCCTCGGCTTGGCCGAGCACCAAGAGAACTAACGATTTTCCCTTGTATTCTACTGACCTTTGCAGCGTTAGACCATAACATTTGGTATCAGAGCAAGGATACCTCCCTTGGTGTGCTAGAAGTCTAGTTGGTTTGGTTTTCCAAATTCATTTTGATGGCTGCACCCATTTTCACAAAACCAGGTTAACAATATCATCTATTTAGTTTTATGTTTTGTGCTTGCTATTTTTGTTTTATGTTCCAAACTTTATTGATTTAAAATCACTTCCAGCATGTTCTATTAGTTGTTAAGGATCTGAGCATGAAGATATAACATTCAAATGTCACCATTTTCGTTGCTGCAACTCATTTCTTAAATCGGTTATACATTTTGCTGCTCACTTGAGAGAAACTTGCTGTTTTTCTATTTTTGGTGCTATTAGTCTTTTGCTTGCTATTTAACTATTTCTCCAGCACGTTGTTTAGCATGTTAACATTTTCAACATGGAAGTGTAGCTTCAAAATATTGTGATTAACTTGTTGCTTTTGTTGGTTTACTCATTTGAAGTTTCTGTTTATGCAAAAACTGAAGAGCAAACTTTGTAGCAATTTTAATAACAAATGAATGCATGTTTTTAATCCAAAATTGTAACAAGTTTTAAATCTGTTTTCTTGCATCATTTTATTGTTAATGTTCTATGAAATTTGAGGATTAAACTTGCTAAGTTATTGCACGAATAAAATTCTGCTCTAAAAACAAGAAGTGTATGAACAAAATTTCTGTTTTGTGTTATGTTATATTGTTGTTTTTCATGATTCTATTTTTGCCAAAAATGGTCAAACCTAGCATGAACAAGTACAACACCTAAAAAGTAACCACCTCCTTTTGTTGTTTGGTACTTTTTTTCACTTTTGTTTTGCATTGACCCGAAGTAAAAAAAAAAAAAAAAAAAAAAAAAAAAAAAAAAAAAAAAAAAAAAAAAAAAAAAAAAAAAAAAAAAAAAAAAAAAAAAAAAAAAAAAAAAAAAAAAAAAAAAAAAAAAAAAAAAAAAAAAAAAAAAAAAAAAAAAAAAAAAAAAAAAAAAAAAAAAAAAAAAAAAAAAAAAAAAAAAAAAAAAAAAAAAAAAAAAAAAAAAAAAAAAAAAAAAAAAAAAAAAAAAAAAAAAAAAAAAAAAAAAAAAAAAAAAAAAAAAAAAAAAAAAAAAAAAAAAAAAAAAAAAAAAAAAAAAAAAAAAAAAAAAAAAAAAAAAAAAAAAAAAAAAAAAAAAAAAAAAAAAAAAAAAAAAAAAAAAAAAAAAAAAAAAAAAAAAAAAAAAAAAAAAAAAAAAAAAAAAAAAAAAAAAAAAAAAAAAAAAAAAAAAAAAAAAAAAAAAAAAAAAAAAAAAAAAAAAAAAAAAAAAAAAAAAAAAAAAAAAAAAAAAAAAAAAAAAAAAAAAAAAAAAAAAAAAAAAAAAAAAAAAAAAAAAAAAAAAAAAAAAAAAAAAAAAAAAAAAAAAAAAAAAAAAAAAAAAAAAAAAAAAAAAAAAAAAAAAAAAAAAAAAAAAAAAAAAAAAAAAAAAAAAAAAAAAAAAAAAAAAAAAAAAAAAAAAAAAAAAAAAAAAAAAAAAAAAAAAAAAAAAAAAAAAAAAAAAAAAAAAAAAAAAAAAAAAAAAAAAAAAAAAAAAAAAAAAAAAAAAAAAAAAAAAAAAAAAAAAAAAAAAAAAAAAAAAAAAAAAAAAAAAAAAAAAAAAAAAAAAAAAAAAAAAAAAAAAAAAAAAAAAAAAAAAAAAAAAAAAAAAAAAAAAAAAAAAAAAAAAAAAAAAAAAAAAAAAAAAAAAAAAAAAAAAAAAAAAAAAAAAAAAAAAAAAAAAAAAAAAAAAAAAAAAAAAAAAAAAAAAAAAAAAAAAAAAAAAAAAAAAAAAAAAAAAAAAAAAAAAAAAAAAAAAAAAAAAAAAAAAAAAAATGAAACTAAGAGTGGAATCACACATGAACCCACCTTAGACCTAGGTCAAGAACCAAACCGGGGCAAGGACATTCCTCAATCCGAGACTCACGTACATCAAAAGAGAAAGTCTAGTATGCAAGGACAATTAAATGGCCTTAGTGGAGAAGTCAATAATCTAGGCCAACATCTTCGAGACCTAACCCTTGGCATGAAGCACATTATAGAGACCCTTAACAAAAGAAACTCTAGAGAACCCTCCCGAGATACCACACCTAGGGTGAGACCTGAGAATCCTAGGAGAAGGTCCCAAGACCAAAATCCCTTCTTATATGATGAAAGACCCGAGAACCCTAGGAGGAGATTCCAAAACTTTGATTACCATGACGAGGATGAATGGACCTTAGATGAGGAAGAAAATTTTTGCTCTAGTCGTCCAAATGATTATGATAATCTTAGGAGTGTTAAGTTACATATTCCACCATTCAATGGAACAAGTGATGGGAATATGTTTCTAGATTGGATCGACAAAGTAGAAAAAGTCTTCGACTACTATGAATACTCTGACAAAGTGAAAATCCAACTAGTGTCTGTAGAACTCACAGGATACGCATCCCTCTGGTGGTCCAATGTTAAATCCCAAAGACGAAAGATCGGAGATAATCCCATTACAACATGGAGAGTGATGAAAGCACTCATGACCAAGAGATTCATACCTAGTCATTACCGCCAAGAGCTATTCCTGCAAATCCAAAACCTATGGCAAGGCAGTCAGTCTGTTGAAGAGTACCTCACAAAATTTGAGACTCTTAGGATACGTGGAGACATGGAAGAACTTGAGGAGCAAGTCATTGCTAGATTTATCCGAGGACTAAACCAGGACATAGGCAATACAGTAGAGTTGCAACTAGTAGAGTCCCTAGATACAATAGTACAAATGGCTTTGATAGTTGAGCGCCAACTTAGTAGGAAGAGAAAAGTCAGCTATACTCCAAAATTTACCCCAAGGGTCACCCCCAAGATCACACCTAAACCACTCGAGCCAAACAAGACCCTTACCAAGGCTAAAGGAAAGAAGCCTTTCACTCGTAGTTGGCCACCCAACGAGTCAAGTAGTAAAACAATCTAGGTCATTACATTGCTCAATGCCCAAACCGATGTGACATGATAATCAAGGAGGAAACGGGAGAAATTGAGTGCGAGGATGAGCAAGAAGTATAAGCAAATGAAGGGGATGTCGAGGAGAGTGACACTGAGGATGAAGTTGTTCACGCTCTTGAAGGATCCCTACTTATGGTCAAGAGACGAGTCTTCATATCTAAGAGCTCAGGAGAGGATTATCAACGTGAGAACATCTTTCATAGTAGATGTCTCATCAATGATAAATTGTGTTCATTGATTATAGACAGAGGAAGTTATGCAAATGTGGCCTCTGATGAATTGGTTAACGAGTTAGATTTAGAGACGAGTACACATCCCACCCCTACAAGTTGAGATGGCTAGACGATAAGGATGATGTTAAGGGTTCTCAATAAGTTAAAGTAGAGTTTTCTTTGGGCAAGTACAAAGATTATGTCTTTTGTGATGTTGTGCCTATGAGTGCAGCCCACTTGCTTCTAGGTCGATCATGGCAATTTGACTGAAAAGTGAACACGATGGGTATTCTAACTATTATTCCTTTAAGTTTGAAGAAAATACCTTTATCCCGAGCAAATATCTAAGGATGACGCTGCAAGAAAGGAAGCCAAGAACAAGGCTAGCCTTTTCATGACTAAGATAGAGATAGAAGCATTTGTGCTTAGCGGAGATCCTATAATCATGATACTCTTTCGAGATAGAGTTATGGAACTAGGAGTTATCCCTAACACCATTAAGATTTTACTCAACCAGTTCCAAGACGTTTTCCCAGAAGAATTACCACAAGGCTTACCACTCTTGCGTGGTATAGAACACCAGATTGATCTCCAACCCAGGGCTGTGCTACCTAATCGACCAGCATATCGAATGATCCCCGAAGAAACCAATAAACTACAGGACCAAGTGCAAGAATTATTGGACAAGGGATACATAAGAGAGTTCATGAGCCCCTGTGCAGTTCCCTCACTATTAGTTCCCAAGAAAAATGGCACAATGAGGATGTGTGTCGATAGCCGAGCCATGAACCAAATCACCGTGAAGTATAGGTTTCTCAACGCTAGGCTCGAGGACATGTTGGACAAGCTCAGTGGAGCGTCAATATTTTCAAAGGTGTACCTCATGAGTGGTTACCACCAAATAAGAATGAAAGAAGATGATGAGTGGAAGACGGCCTTCAAGACAAAATAGGGTTGTTTAAGTGGATGGTCATGCCCTTTGGATTGTCTAATGCCCCGAGTACGTTCATAAAACTTATGCACCATGTGCTCAAAGACTTCCTAGGAAAATTCATTGTTATCTATTTTGATGACATACTGATGTATAGCACAGACCTTCCACAACACCTCAACCATCTTAGTACTCTCTTCTAGACCCTTAGAAAAGCTAAGTTATTTGGAAACTTAAGCAAATGCTCGTTTGCACAAGACAATGTATACTTTCTGTGATTTCACATCATCTGCCGATGACGTGGCACTACATCTTCCGACAGATTAACTCACATCATCTGCCGATGACGTGGCACTACATCTTCCGACAGATTAACTCACATCATCTGCCGATGACGTGGCACTACATCTTCCGACAGATTAACTCACATCATCTGCCGATGACGTGGCACTACATCTTCCGACAGATTAACTCACATCATCTGCCGATGACGTGGCACTACATCTTCTGGTAGATTAACTCACATCATCTGCCGATGACGTGGCACTACATCTTCCGACAGATTAACTCACATCATCTGCCGATGACGTGGCACTACATCTTCCGACAGATTAACTCACATCATCTGCCGATGACGTGGCACTACATCTTCTGGTAGATTAACTCACATCATCTGCCGATGACGTGGCACTACATCTTCTGGTAGATTAACTCACATCATCTGCCGATGACGTGGCACTACATCTTCCGACAGATTAACTCACATCATCTGCCGATGACGTGGCACTACATCTTCTGGTAGATTAACTCACATCATCTGCCGATGACGTGGCACTACATCTTCTGGTAGATTAACTCACATCATCTGCCGATGACGTGGCACTACATCTTCCGACAGATTAACTCACATCATCTGCCGATGACGTGGCACTACATCTTCCGACAGATTAACTCACATCATCTGCCGATGACGTGGCACTACATCTTCCGACAGATTAACTCACATCATCTGCCGATGACGTGGCACTACATCTTCCGACAGATTAACTCACATCATCTGCCGATGACGTGGCACTACATCTTCTGGTAGATTAACTCACATCATCTGCCGATGACGTGGCACTACATCTTCTGGTAGATTAACTCACATCATCTGCCGATGACGTGGCACTACATCTTCCGACAGATTAACTCACATCATCTGCCGATGACGTGGCACTACATCTTCCGACAGATTAACTCACATCATCTGCCGATGACGTGGCACTACATCTTCCGACAGATTAACTCACATCATCTGCCGATGACGTGGCACTACATCTTCTGGTAGATTAACTCACATCATCTGCCGATGACGTGGCACTACATCTTCCGACAGATTAACTCACATCATCTGCCGATGACGTGGCACTACATCTTCCGACAGATTAACTCACATCATCTGCCGATGACGTGGCACTACATCTTCCGACAGATTAACTCACATCATCTGCCGATGACGTGGCACTACATCTTCCGACAGATTAACTCACATCATCTGCCGATGACGTGGCACTACATCTTCCGACAGATTAACTCACATCATCTGCCGATGACGTGGCACTACATCTTCCGACAGATTAACTCACATCATCTGCCGATGACGTGGCACTACATCTTCCGACAGATTAACTCACATCATCTGCCGATGACGTGGCACTACATCTTCCGACAGATTAACTCACATCATCTGCCGATGACGTGGCACTACATCTTCCGACAGATTAACTCACATCATCTGCCGATGACGTGGCACTACATCTTCCGACAGATTAACTCACATCATCTGCCGATGACGTGGCACTACATCTTCCGACAGATTAACTCACATCATCTGCCGATGACGTGGCACTACATCTTCCGACAGATTAACTCACATCATCTGCCGATGACGTGGCACTACATCTTCCGACAGATTAACTCACATCATCTGCCGATGACGTGGCACTACATCTTCCGACAGATTAACTCACATCATCTGCCGATGACGTGGCACTACATCTTCCGACAGATTAACTCACATCATCTGCCGATGACGTCAGCCGGAAGACTACCTCTTCCAGCTTCCGTCTTACGGTAGAGAACTCTAAATCATCAAATGACTCCTTCCAACAGAAAGAAAACACAACTCATTCAAATGCATATAGCGAAGACTTAAGCAACTGACCATTTATAAATCTATATAATCATTCCCTGACTCAATGATCCACTAGACAGTTTCAAAGCTCAACGTTTTAAATAATCTCATCCTACTTAAACTACCATATTCTTTAACATACTGTAACATAAGAGTCTTAACCAGGGGTCATAAATCGCCTCTCCAGTCCCGCACTGTCACCTTGAGCATCCTCCAGCAACCAGCCTTAAGCATCCTCTTTGAACATAACATCCTCACCTGAACCTTCTTCACCTACACCATAAGGTTTAACTATAAGCTTAATGCTTAGTAAGGAATGGAATACTAACATGTATACGAGAATGCATATTTATAAGAAATTCATGATCATGTTCATTTCATGCTCTTTTCTTGTTCTTATTCGTATTCTTGTTCATCATTTTCATCATATGGATTAAGGGAGGACTTGTGCCGTAAAGGGGGGATGACAGTGCAAGTGTACATAGTCCCTTTCGGGCCGTATTCATGGTCCTTCTCTTTGGACAATGACATACGCCAAACCGCCCCCAACCTTCACTTAATCCGGTTGCATAAGTTTCATATTCATTCTCATATCTTGTTTATGGGGAAAAACATGCTCATAAATCATTTTCATATGCTTGAGAAGTAAATCATGATGCATGACATGAATGTTCTAAATTACCAGGGACTATTGAAAATATCATACTAGACAGTTAACTTCATAGACTCCTATAAACATCACCTAACATAGTTCTCAAACATCCGTAAATCATCTAAGTACAAACCATCCTACTACTTAACCAACATCAAACACATAACTAGTTTAGTACCCTTAAGATGTAGGGCCCTAATGGCCGGAAATCTTAATACATTTTTTTTTTTTTTTTTTTTTTTTTTTTTTTTTTTTTTTTTTTTTTTTTTTTTTTTTTTTTTTTTTTTTTTTTTTTTTTTTTTTTTTTTTTTTTTTTTTTTTTTTTTTTTTTTTTTTTTTTTTTTTTTTTTTTTTTTTTTTTTTTTTTTTTTTTTTTTTTTTTTTTTTTTTTTTTTTTTTTTTTTTTTTTTTTTTTTTTTTTTTTTTTTTTTTTTTTTTTTTTTTTTTTTTTTTTTTTTTTTTTTTTTTTTTTTTTTTTTTTTTTTTTTTTTTTTTTTTTTTTTTTTTTTTTTTTTTTTTTTTTTTTTTTTTTTTTTTTTTTTTTTTTTTTTTTTTTTTTTTTTTTTTTTTTTTTTTTTTTTTTTTTTTTTTTTTTTTTTTTTTTTTTTTTTTTTTTTTTTTTTTTTTTTTTTTTTTTTTTTTTTTTTTTTTTTTTTTTTTTTTTTTTTTTTTTTTTTTTTTTTTTTTTTTTTTTTTTTTTTTTTTTTTTTTTTTTTTTTTTTTTTTTTTTTTTTTTTTTTTTTTTTTTTTTTTTTTTTTTTTTTTTTTTTTTTTTTTTTTTTTTTTTTTTTTTTTTTTTTTTTTTTTTTTTTTTTTTTTTTTTTTTTTTTTTTTTTTTTTTTTTTTTTTTTTTTTTTTTTTTTTTTTTTTTTTTTTTTTTTTTTTTTTTTTTTTTTTTTTTTTTTTTTTTTTTTTTTTTTTTTTTTTTTTTTTTTTTTTTTTTTTTTTTTTTTTTTTTTTTTTTTTTTTTTTTTTTTTTTTTTTTTTTTTTTTTTTTTTTTTTTTTTTTTTTTTTTTTTTTTTTTTTTTTTTTTTTTTTTTTTTTTTTTTTTTTTTTTTTTTTTTTTTTTTTTTTTTTTTTTTTTTTTTTTTTTTTTTTTTTTTTTTTTTTTTTTTTTTTTTTTTTTTTTTTTTTTTTTTTTTTTTTTTTTTTTTTTTTTTTTTTTTTTTTTTTTTTTTTTTTTTTTTTTTTTTTTTTTTTTTTTTTTTTTTTTTTTTTTTTTTTTTTTTTTTTTTTTTTTTTTTTTTTTTTTTTTTTTTTTTTTTTTTTTTTTTTTTTTTTTTTTTTTTTTTTTTTTTTTTTAAACAAAGTCCTAATAGTCCTAATCACAAGTCATCCTAGGTCTAGAATTAAAGTCAGTCCCGATCCCTAGTCTAGTTCTCTGTGTGCAACCTGAAATCCAAAATCGAAACAGCTAGGTTCAACTAACGATTAATCAGGGTTGGTTATATTAAATGTCCAGAATCTATTCGGAAAGACATTACTAAATCCAGATTATGAATGTTACTATCGTTACTCGGTATTGGAGAAACCAAACTCCAACACCAAGCTGAAAACAGAGCTTAACGACTAACTGACAACTACATTGTCTAACACATACCGTCGAGTGTAGAGTATCCGCGAAATATCAGAGGGACTGGTCGTCGAAGGGGGGAGGGAATTACTGGCAGGCAGATGAGCGAGAGCTCGGGAGAGAAAATCGCCGAAAGGAGAAGTGCCGGCTACAGTGATGCTGGGGAGGCTTAAAAGAATTTTTTCATTTCCTTTAATATTGATCACAACCCACCCTATTACAATTTTAAACCACTCAACCTAGTTTAACACCACATGCAATTAATTAAGCTTTGGCATAAATTCCGAACCAGAAAATCTCAAATAACATGACCGTTAAACGGTTAATAAAATCACCTGATCAACTTGTCGGGTGTTACATCCAGCCTTCCTTAAACAAAATTTTCGCCCTCGAAAATTGCTCAAACAAAGAGCTCAGGATATTTGTTCGGCATGTCTTGCTGTCGTTCCCATGTGGCTTCTTCCATACCCTGTTCATCACAAGACTTTCACCAGTGGAATGTGTTATTCAAGGAGTCTTTACTGCAAATTCCATAATCCTTACTGGTTTCTCTTCATACACTAGTGTCGGCTCGATATCGATTCCAGTTGGTTCAACAACAGTGTCGATCACGTATGCATTTCCTTAACATTGACACATGAAAGACATTATGTACCTTTCTAGTGATGGAGGCAATTGCAGTTTGTAAGCTGTACTGCCAATCTTGCTAAGACAGGGAATGGTCAATAATCGCGGATTAAGTTTTCCCTTCTTACCAAATCTTAAAACTCCTTTAAAGGTTGAAGTTTTAAGAATACTATCCCTACAGCAATTAAGATCTCCTTCTTCTTTGGTCGGCATACTCTTTTCGGCTTTGTGAAGTCACCATTCTCCTCCTAATAATGGCAAGTCTTGTCTGACATCTGTGTAAAATCTCAGGCCTAGGAGTTTCTGCTTCACCAACTTCATCCCAATACAAAGGTGATCTGCATTTCCTTCCTGCCAAATCTTGCCTCATCAGGTGCCATACCGATAGTGGACTGGTAACTATTGTTGTAGGAGAATCAATTAAGGGCAAATGTCGACTCCAAGAGTTGGAAAAAATTAGTATAGTACCACACCCCTAAATATCCTCAGTTGCTGAATTGTCCTTTCTGGATTGGCAATTTGTCTAAGGGTGAAATGCGGTGCTCAAGGTTCTTTGTACAGTGGTACCTTGAAGACCCTGCAAACCTTGAGGTGACCTAGTATGACGACCAGAGACTATGGTATCCGAACCATGCATCTAATGTTTCCTGAACAGACAGATTAGCAAGCGGGTCCACTCGGGTATGTTGTCTTACGGTAGGAAGTGAGCTGACTTCGGTAATCTGCAACCACAACCAGATGCGCATTACCTTTTAGTTGTTTTAGGTAATCCAACAACAAAATCAATGGCAATGGTGTTTTCCATTTCCATTCGGGGATCGTAAGGGTTGAAGATTACATCCTGGCGTTGATGCTCTCCTTAACCTTTTGGCAAACCAAAAGATGACTCCCTAGTGGCAATATCCTCTTCATAATTTGGCCACCAATAATTTCGCGAGTCATACATATCATTACTCGGCCTCCACCAGTGGGAGATTTCGCGAGTCATACATATCATTACTCGGCCTCCACCAGTGGGAGATTTCGCGAGTCATACATATCATTACTCGGCCTCCACCAGTGGGAGATTTCGCGAGTCATACATATCATTACTCGGCCTCCACCAGTGGGAGATTTCGCGAGTCATACATATCATTACTCGGCCTCCACCAGTGGGAGATTTCGCGAGTCATACATATCATTAACTCGGCCTCCACCAGTGGGAGATTTCGCGAGTCATACATATCATTACTCGGCCTCCACCAGTGGGAGATTTCGCGAGTCATACATATCATTACTCGGCCTCCACCAGTGGGAGATTTCGCGAGTCATACATATCATTACTCGGCCTCCACCAGTGGGAGATTTCGCGAGTCATACATATCATTACTCGGCCTCCACCAGTGGGAGATTTCGCGAGTCATACATATCATTACTCGGCCTCCACCAGTGGGAGATTTCGCGAGTCATACCATAAGGACAAGTAGAACATCCTGTAACTTTACATTTACTTACACAACTTCTTCATGTCGTGGAAATAACAAATCATAGTCAACAAGTTAACATTTCAGTGATTTCCTAATACCCTTGCGGTGTAGGGCCCTAGTGGCCGGAAATCTTAACACATTCACTTACCTGGATTCCTTAGCAATCCGAGCTTCTTTCCTTTAAACTTCTTCACCTAACATCTTCTTCTTCCGGTAGACAAGCAAACTTCATCTACCGATTTCTAAACCTCAGGATCCCATCCTTGGAGAGACTGAACTCGGAGGTGGCGTCCTTCAACTTATCCATCATGCTGATATTTTCCACTGAATCCTTCTGTTGTGCATCCTTGATCTTTTCCAAAATTGTTGGTTGAATAGTTAACTCAGCGAGCAAGACTGATAACTCTGGAACTATCTCCAAGTCAAATTTCTGAACTTCTGTTCTTAAGGGCATAGACATGGTTGAAACCACGGGCTGCATTGTTGTTGACATCCTACTCAACGCATCAGCTACAGAGTTAGCCTTCCCGGGGTGATACTTGATCTCAAAATCGTAATCCTTGACAAATTCCAACCAACGTCTCTGTCTCATGTTTAATTCCTTCTGTGTGAAGAGGTACTTTAGACTTTTATGGTCAGAAAACACCTCACATTGTTGTCCATATAAATAGTGTCTCCAAATCTTCAAGGCAAAAACAACAGCAGCTAATTCTAGATCATGAGTGGGGTAATTTTGCTCGTAACTCTTTAGCTGCCTAGAAGCATACGCTATAACTTTACCCTCTTGCATCAGAACACAACCTAAACCGACTTTAGAAGCATCACAGTAAACACTAAATTTTCCTTCTTCGGTTGGGAGGGTCAAAACAGGAGCTGTTGTTAACTTCAGTTTTAACGTCTGGAAGCTATCTTCACAGGCTTCAGTCCAAGAATACT